>JARYGA010052110.1:0-25508 GCA_030545235.1 Helianthus tuberosus | reverse complement strand
CCTCCTAGGTAACAAACTTTATTTTAATTTATATATTGTATAAATATTTAGGAAAAATTATATAGGATCGCTTCCCCCCCCCCCCCCCCCCCCCAATTATTTTTCCTAAATATTTATACAATATATAAATTAAAGTTTGTTACCACTTTGTATATAAGTGATGGGTAGTTTTGTAAATATATTTTAACTCTTATTTGTTTAACTCTAGGTTACCCACCACACAATAAACTTAATCACAAATTTTTATGTCTAAGAACGGGTCCTTTGAATGAATGAATTTTTTTAGTTTTATTTGGAACTATTATTATTTGACTTGACCCGAATTGATAGCCGACCCGACCTGAAACATAACGATAGGAAAAAAAATTGGGTTCCATCACTTTACGCCCCCTTGAAACTTTTGGTCAAGCTCCGCCACTGTGTACATGTAAAGGGTATATGTAATAATAAGATAGACCACAATGGAAAAAGAGGTAGAAGCGTGTTGAAAATAAGAGATGTAGAAGGAAAACGTTTTGCCTGCCCAAATGTTGTTGATGAAAGTGATAAGTATGAGTTTACACATTAAGGAAAATATCGCATGGTATGACATTTACGGTATTTAATGGGCCTCACCCAATCTATTTTTGTAGTTTTTAGCCAAGAACTAACCCCAAAAACAAGTGCTAATAACGAGCTCTACACTAGTGAAAAATGAGTGAGGTGAAAAAACGAAGAAAAAATGCATGTTAAAAAAACCTTACTAGAATAGTGTGGATGACCTAAGGAGTGTAGATGCCTATTATTGTCTAGTTTTTGGTTGTCAAATATTAGATCAATATGTATTAGTATTTCTGTTCGATCTTGTCCACAGCCAATTAAACTAAGACTACTCGAAAGCTTCTGATATAGTTTTACTCGGCTGTAGCTTCATTTTCTGATTATTTAATTTTCTGAATCGTCAATTAGTTCACCTTAGTCTTTTAATATTTTAGTGAATTTTTGGATCACTGTGGCGGATTATTTCATTTCTTGATTAATATATAGTATAGTGGTTTACATGCTGGCCAAGAATGTCACCTTCTATCAAATTGTTGTTTGTTTTATCCATATTATTATTAAATCTGATTTTTATTTTTAAAACAAAGAAAGACGTGTTAATTTGGTGTGTTCAAACTTTCTTTTAATAGTTTTTTGTTCATACCAAAGATGTATGTATTAGACCCTATTTTGAAATAATTAACACCAACAACATTTAATGGTATATAAGCTAAATTTCGGAAATTCTACATAAGAACATAGAACATATAACAATGTTTGTATGGATAATAGTGACACATAGTGAAAGCATACAAATTACAAGATGGAATTCTCAAGAAAATACGATATATTAGTAAATACTAGAAACATTACATGGACTATCACACCCCCAAAATACCACATGCGGAATCACCGCGGGACGTGTGATGTACCAGGATCCAAGCCACCAATCACATTGAACTACGCGTAATATTTAAATAAAACATTCCATTAATTTCAAAATATAAATCCAATGTATAAGTTAAACCAAAGTATTTGTTCAGCGGAAGCATAAAGTAAATTGTAATTCAATTGTTTCAAAACAAGTGTTCATAATCAACGAGCATATATCCAAGAGTCTCGACCCATGACCACTCCAGCACTCCCAGATAGCAAGTCCATATCAAGAATCTAACGACCTGCAAGCATGCAGACAAGTGTGTCAGACTACGCTGGTGAGTTCAAAGTTTTGTTAACGCGTTTGGTTAGCAGATATGAGTTTTAAAACAGTTCAATGATTTGATTTGATGTTGTAATAACTCGTTTACCGCTGATGGCTTAAAGTTGTTTCGCCCAAACCCCATTGCCTCTATCAAAGCAATGGTCAAGACTGGGATCATTAGTTCACTCCCGACCTCCCCGGTACGGTGTGAGGTTGCCAACCCTAAATAGCGCTATTAACTAATATCCTGTTGCCTCCCCGGCAACGATCGGTAGATGGGACTTAGGTGATAGATATGCGAGTATTAATAAACATCCCAATAACCCAGCATTCCTCCCCGGAACGTTTACCAGATGTCCCTCCCCGGGACGCATGCTTAAAAAAAGAGCAGTGAACTCACCTTAGATTTGCTCGGTATGTTTCGTTACATGACCCGTTCCCAGTTGGTCAACCAAACCCTACAGTGGTTACCAGATACAGTCAGTTCTCTTAATCTTATAACGCAAGTTGTACCACATATTATGCAAGTAACATCCACATATCACCATACAAATCGTAACAGTTGATCATGCACACCAATTAGTAACATACATCATAGTATCACATAGTAGGTGTTTGAATTCTCCAATAACAAATTGTTTGCATGTCCATATTGAACAATCATAATTCATAAAAATGTGAGATCTACAGGGCTTAAGGTAGTGTGCGGTTCCCGTTCTGTTTACAACCCAACACTAGGACACGGCCCAAACAAAGCCATGATGTTTAGTGAAGGGGTGCGGCCCGATAACTTGTAAAGCCCAATCCATGCAAGTTCATGTGAAATGTGTGGTTGGGTTTAATCTATGTGACAGTGCACTTCACGTATCATTTGGCCCATTAATGGCAGCCCATACCAAGGGTGCTACTCACCTAAGGCCCAATCGAGTAACATAACATCAGTGCCTTAAAAGCCCAATACAGATTGTATGCTATCGGTCCAATTCCACCATTTATCCTACTCATTCTAATCAATATTCAATTTAACCTGAATGCATAATTACCATTAGGTGATCTTGAAATCATGAATCAATTCTTGTTACACATCATTATCTAATAACACATAACAGTTCCTTCATCTCCTACTAGTGTTGTCATCTAGCACATTCGAGATCATGTAATCAGACTCCAAAATAAACACAGAATATGCTATATTAATAGTTCTGTTAATTTTATTCTCAACATGTGTCCGACGAAAGATCACATACGGCGAAACACTCATGTGTTTCGTCGAGGTCAGTCATGGCGAAACACCCATGTGTTTCATCGAGATCATTCATGGCGAAACATATAGTCTTTCGTCGAGACTCATTACGACGAAACACCACCAACATTTCATCGAAGCATTTAACAGTTCCTATCGGTTACAGCTTCTTGTTTCTCCTAGAACCCTAATCATCATCAATGGTTTCGACATGGATCCAACTTAATCATTATCATGGTAAACCAAGCACAACATCGTACAACACAACAATCAATCAAACAGTTTAACTTCCTATTCAAACCAATCAATTAGATTCATTAGCAAAACAACAATCAGTGTCACTCTACGTTTAATTCGGACCAAATCGTGTGCTATATTTCTAGGATATGAGAAACCGTAACAATCAGAAGAACGGATCAAAACATAACATGATACTAACCAAGTACTAGATGAAGTGAAGATGTCCGATACAAGAGGGCTCCGATTATGAGAGTGTGACTGCCGTCGAGCATGCAGGGAAGAAGAGGAGAGCTAGGGTTTTCTTATATTTTCTCATTCTAGATTACGTAAACTCCAATTCTCTAATATACAATTTCGAAATCTCAAAACATAGTGTGGGCTCATGAGTGTTGGATCAAGCCATAACAGTGGGCCGGAATCAAACAATTAATGTGGGCCGAGTTGGGTAACAATATGGTGTGCATGTGTATTGAAGTAATAATAACATGGCCGGCCTAACCAAGTTGGGTTTACATGTCTCGGGGAGTGTAGGCCGAGATAATAGTGAAGCGGCCCAAGTCTTTACGTGGCCCAACCCAAACATTATACACCTAGAGTAGCTCAACAACCCACTCGATCAAACACAACTACGTTTACATAAAACAAGTTTGCCACAGTCGAGAACATAAACGGAGAATATAAGAAATCAAAGTTACGAGATTACACAATACTAACCTTATGAGTTCGGGTTGTCACATCATCCCCAACTTGAAAGAAATTTCATCCCGAAATTTGATAAGCAATCCGAAAGTGGCGAGATGTTAGATCAGGATGACTGTGGATTTTCCGCGGTGAAGGGGTAAGGTCCCAAAAACCTCATATCAAGTACTAGGGACCATACCACAACCTCGTCTTTTAACCCTCTTTAGACCTTGCGCGGCCGCGCACTGGTCCTACAAAGAGTTTAGAAGCAAGACAAGCAGACAACACCTGCGCGCTAAAAGGAAATGCATAAGTCCTTGCGTCAATTCTCCATAATAAAAGGGTAAAAAATCCCAGCAAATACTCCCGCTTAATAATAACCAGACTTGGATGTTATTTACTGATACCACACGATAAGGAGTCACACCGGATTATGGCAATAATCTTCTAGAATACTCAATCGTGCACCACCAGACGGTTATAACCGTCTGGGACACGTGTCATCATCCCAGGCCACCCTAAAATCATGATGATGGCATGGAATTGGAGAGAAACCTCCACTCGCCCACTTTCCATGTGGCAACTCCCCAGCCGTTGATCGAAATAGCAATCCGTGTTCTTGCATATCAGATCAAGAAGATTAACGGAAAGGAAAATAACTGCTTACGGAGTTAGCATCTTCCGTCAACATTTCAATAACAGGTTTTCCCGCCCAAACTCCCGGCTATAAATATGAGAATAATCCAGGTACAAACGTCAAGTTACATTCACTTCACTAATACTTCTTCTTCATAAACACATACTTATTCTCACGCCGGAGTGTGGTCACGGAGAGAACCTCCCTTCTCCCTGTGGCGAGACTAACGGTGTTCTGTTTTGCAGACGTAGGAGAAGAAGACCAGTCCCTTTGAATCAAACGAGAGTGAATCACCCTTTTTATGCAGAACCTAACCCCCTGGATAATTTAATTCCGGTCATTTATCCAGTGTTTCTTCATTGGCGCCCACCGATTTTCTCTGTTTCATCTGTTTTTCTCGTTTTCGATTCACTTTGTTGATTCCATCTGAAAATGGAAGAAACCTCAACTCATCTGTAAATGGAAGAAACCTCAACTCTCGTTTTCGATTCACTTTGTTGATTCCTTAACAATACCCAGGTTGAGGGTATTGTAGAAGAAGCATCGGATGACAATGAAGTGCAGTTTGCTAACAATCATCCAAACGAACCTATCACCCCAGGGGTACAGCCAGAGATCCCTGCAAGCTCAGTTCTACCCCCAGGAGAAACCCCAATCTCCTGGTATGTCAGATATCAGGGGGCATTAAATGCTGTGTACACACAGCTGTGTGCACAAACAGCTCCCCAAACTCAATCACGAAGGCCTGTATCCCGTGCTAAGACACCGTCGGTACCCCATGTTTCTCAACATGATGGGCCATCCCGAGTCCAGATCGAAGATACAGAGGTTCACTCCAGATCTCCATCGAGATACGAGTATACTCAATCAGAAAATCATCGAAGAGAGTACCGAGATGAATCACACACTCATAGAAGACCATCAGTTCACACCAGGTTGGGTTCTCAGCGGAACACCCACACCAGTGAATATGATCCAACTTACCGTGAATGAGAAAGTGCCAGTGTATTTACTCAGTTATAACCGAATTACAACAAGTGTAGACCCCGCGCGGTTTACAATCCTGAGGCTGAGCACAATTATGATCTGATCTATCGCCCTGCTGAAGCGGCGGAGAATTCAAAATTTATTAGCGAAATTGCTTTGGCTCCACTAGAGAAGGCAAAGCTCCCGTCTAACGTAGGAAAGTTCAACGGCTTGACAGACCCTGACGATCATCTGCGGGTCTTCACAAGCACAGGGCTGGTAGGAGGCTGGACCCTACCGATGTGGTGCCATCTCTTCGTTCAAACCCTTACAGGCGCCGCAAGGCTCTGGTTTGACAACTTGCCCGTGGGAAAAATCATGTCATGGATAGACTTGCACGAGAAGTTTCTGGTTCATTTCAGCCAGCAAAGGCGATCCATCCACGACACGGCGGACATAATGAACATCTGGCGTCATGATGATGAAAGTTTGGAAGACTTCATTACCCGTTATAACAAGGAAGTACTCGAAATCGGGGACGTCCATGATCAACTGATCTGTGCCTAATTTAAATATGCGGTCAGGTGCGACGACATGATAAAAGTCCTGTCTGGAACGGAAGGACTCCCAAAAAGCTGGGAAAAATTAATGGCGACGGCCAAGGTCTATGCCCAAACGGAAAAGAATCTCAGTACCAACAGGCCGCCACCACCGCACAACCGTCCCTTAGATTTAGGCCCAAGCAGCGGGAAGAAATTTAAGAAAGGCTGGCGTGATTCAAGTTCAGGGAACTATTCATCAGAGGATGCACGAGCCACAATCAATAAGCTCGCTGCACAGAGAGAAGCTAAACAATAGAACAGGGAGAGACAATGGACTCCCCTAACCAAAACTCCCGCGGAAGTTCTAAGCACGGAGGATTACCAGTTTAAGCCTCTACCACCCATGAAGAACAAACGCGGACAGGACCCGAGTCAGTATTGTGATTATCACAAGGACAACGACCATACCACCAACAATTGCATTTCCTTGCGCACTGAGATCAAGAAGGCACTTAAAAGTGGTGAGCTCACTCACCTACTACAAAACGTGCGCAAGGAGATAAAACAAATCACTCGAGGCGAAGAAGGCCCGAGTAAGAAAGCAAAAAATTAAAGCAGCAACTCTATGATCTCCTTGCAGAACGGAACAGACTCTACAGTTTACCAAGTTTAAGCAGGAAATAGAGTGTAAGTTAAGTCCCGTGTAATTATTTTTAATAGAACTTTGTAACGGCCTCTGCGCCTTATCTTGGAATAAACAACAAAGTTTCTATTATTCTTGTGTTTTTTCTTACAAAGTGCATGCAATTTCTTTTGGTAAGCGCAAAAACACTATGGTAAATATAATACAAGTCTCACACTACAAGAAAACTAAGTTTTTAGTACGTGCAAAAGCGTCCTAAAATGCTATTTTATAGGACATTTCATTTAATAAGACCAACGGTAAAAGCGTTTCATGTAAAGGGGTCGTAATAAGTCCCGGAACTAAAAAAGCGTCCTAACATCTCAAATAAGATTATGAAACCAATTTTATGGTCGCGTAATATGTCTTTGAACAACCAAAATAGTGCCCTAATAAAAACATATTAGGACACTTTTACGATGTTCAATGTGCTTACATACTTTTAATCTTTTGATACACTTACAAGCGTACTTAAAAATTAATTTATAGGACCCTTATGATGTAACATTATAGCTAATTTAGTATCAAGAAAAGGGTCCTAATATACCAAATAAGATTATGAAACCAGTTTTATGGTCGCATAATATGTCTATAGACAACTTAAATAGCATCCTAAAAAGAACATACTAGGACACTTTTACAATGTTCTAATATGTGATTAACTACTCTTAATCTTTTGATACACATACAAGCGTCCTTAAAAAGTAATTTATAAAACCAATTTTATAAACAGACCATCAACATATAACATCCTAATAATTATTGTATAACATCAACTAATAAAAGAATCATTATACTTCAAATACGCATGTTCATAACAAAAACACTAACCATAAATAAGTTATAACATTATCTAACATAAAGTCTTAACATTTAACAAAGAAATTAAAAGCAATTAAAGAAATAAGAAGCATAAAATCTTGAGTCATCATGCGTCCTCAATCCTCATGGACTACCTACAGATAAACCATCCATGTATAAGCATTAAGTTTTATGATATTAAAATTATTTGTATCACAAGTTTAACAAATACATACCGAGATGAATGGATAGGGCCATGCGATGGATGCACCAATACAATCTTGAATTGTAGAAAATAAACCATATGGTCTTACCAAGTTTTCATCTTTTTTATTGGTACTTGAACGTTTACCTCACACCATTCTGGTCCAATCTTTGTACCACCAACTAGATCATTTGGGTCCAAGCTCTCGACCCTTCCTTTTGCTACAGTCTCGATAGAGTTTAGAATGCTTTTGAGGAAAACTTCATCTCCGACCTAGATTTTAGTTTTCAACAAATATTTATTAAACTCTAGTCATAATAGTGCAAAAAATCATATTATAAAAAAATTAATAAAGTTTTACACTAGCAGGCTAACATTTTTATAGAAAAACTAAGGAAAATTGGGGTTTAAAGATTTATATAGAAAAAATACCCATAAACGTTGATGTCCATTGGTTACATTGGGGAAATGTTGTGATGCAAGAGGTTGAACACTGGAACCACCCCTCGACCCTTCCATCTCTAAAACTTGGGCTCGTAACTGGACCACGGTACTAGTAAGTTCTTCACGTTAAGACTTCAATTGGATGTTTTCTCTATGACATGCCGAACGACTTGGTATTACACCCCAAACATCAGTAGCACGAACACACAGACCATGGTATAGTTCCTTAACTCTTGCCCTCCAGTTCTTCACCTTCCGCCCAAATGATTGCAATATCCAGCCTTTAGCAACTTCAGGAATATCAAATTTTGTCTAAAAATGAAACAGGTTACATGAGAAAACAAATACTTAAGTCATTAACATACATATTTTTAATTATGTACCTTTAAGAGTGCAAGCAACGCTTGTTTTTTGGCGGCCTTAACTTTATTCCATGGTTTATAAATCGGACAATACTTTACTCTCTTTGAAAGGGTTCCCATGAAATGGGTCAGTTAACTACTTTTGTCATTAATAGGTTGTACGTGTGCATTAACTAAAATAGGAATTCTATCCCCTTTTTCTTGGGCCTAAACCTTTGGCATAAGCGTTGGTCCTCTCACTCATTTACGTACATTTTGAACTACAAAAAGTGAACATGATTTACAATGTACATGTATACATTAAAAATACTAAATATATGATTTAACAAAAAAATGAAGCAATCAAGTAGATCAAATAAACCTGCTTCATTTTCTTGTTGTGAAACTTCATGCTCTTCTTCATTTTCTGGAACTTCACATTCTTCTTCAACCAGTTCATCGTTCTGATTTTCTAAATCATTCAACTTTTTTAAATCCCCCATGTCTTTATCTCCATCATCTTTAAAACTATCTTGTTCTTCATAAGCTTCATTCATATCTATATCTTCAATATCATCAAATTCAACATCATCTTGTTCTTCATTGATATCTATAGTTACAAAAAAAAAAGTAAGCATAAAAAACAGTTAATTGAATCTAGACTTAATATTAATTAAATATAATACATAAAATATTTGAAAAACAAATATAGGTACCATGAAATCTCATGTCACACTTCCCCTGGTCATCATCATTGTCAACTGCAAATAACTTTCTCTTATATCTTTTTAGGGACTGCGGAGCAATGTATGTTTGACGTTGTTTCTGTAAGTCGAATTGTTAGAGAAGAAACCAAAAGAAATTATACTATCCGTATTTGATATTAGTACCTTTTTAGAGATTTTTGTAGCAGCTTCTTGATAATCTTGCTCAACATCAACATCAGAACCAGGCATATACTCTACATCTATATCTTTCTCGTTGGTATCCATTGATTTCTTTTTCTTTTCCTTTGTTTTGTCACTCTCTGCTAGACTTGTCAAAGATTTAGCAATATTTTTCAATCCCAAAGCTTTTAATTTTTTTTGGTTCTCTTGAATCCTTGACATTCTACTCTTTTCATAAGCATTCATGTCTTTTGGAGTGGTAATGATGCCACTTCACGGGGTTTAGTTGATGCCACTTAACAGTCGTTGTGCCACCACAAGAGCAGAACTCACTGGCGTAACACACGGTGGGACGAAAACTCGGTTGGTGGCTAAATATGTACCAATGCAATGGTTAATTAAACACCCTTTCATAGATATACATATGTATGAAATTGTCGTGTGTGTTGTGTCTATTCTATAACACAGAAACCAAGTTCTGGTTATCTGTGTTCAGGGGTACCAAACTATCTTTGATACTTATGGCATTATTTCGTTTACATATACATATCAGTTTATCCAACTGTTCAACATTGATTCTCCAACATTACCAACCAGATACATAACTACTTACTGGAGTTACCAAAACATGAATGAATTGGCCATTGCAATTTTCGCAACTCTATAACTCAATGTAAGTTTATACTTAATTTTAAATGTTTATAATATCTAAAATTTCAACGACCCAACCCTTGTAAAGGGTTGTGTTAACGAGCTTAGGCATAAATAAATATCAAATCTATCTAAAAGTACGTATATTTATTTTACATACCTAACCTAACACTTTTTTTTGTAAACATAATATACAACAAAAATCTACTCGTTTGATCAACAATTTAGAACCTATGTGTAGATTTATCAAGGCAGAAAAAACGAGAGTGAAGCGTACCTGTAGAGTGTATGAATTTGGAGAGTGGATAAAGCAACTGATTCACTCACAGAACATAGTGATAATGTGAAGAGAGCGAGATACCATTGACGAAGAGTACTTGGGCGAAGGGAGAAGAACACGTGACCGCGAGAGAGATCGATGTGGTCGTCGGGAAGGAGCCGATGATATTTTCTCTATCTTACTAGCCCCCTTTGCCGGAGAAACCCCAAATTCAAAATTGAGAATAAGATGGAAACCTAAAATTTTTAGGGGGAATGGGTACGAGATTGAGATGTTGGGAGGGAAACTAAAATATACCAAAAAGATAGTAGTTATTATAAGAATATATAAGAGCATTCTCATCAAATCCATCAAATTATACATACATTCCACTAAAAAACAACTCCTATATTAATATATTTTCACTAAAAATAAATACTTTTTCTCTCTCCTTTTCAATTAAATAATATTATCATCACATTTTTCTCTTTCCTTCACTGACAACCACTTTCAATATATATTAAAAAAATTATACTGGGTGAACAGTGTCCCCCAAATATACAGATGAAGAGTAGCATTTTCTCTCTCCTCCACTTACAACCACTTTTTATACCATTTACAATATAAAAACTCACCCTCACAAGTTTTGATGGATTGGATGAGAATGCTCTAAGAAAAACATATCTACGTAATATTAAAACGATGATTAGATAACCTCAATATAGATATCTTTTCAAATAAATATTTTTTGATTTCGCTATAATTTATAATATTGTCAAGAATAAAGAAAATAATGTTTTTTCTTTTATTTCTCAAGTGATTAATGTAGTTTGACCATGTTTGTTCTATGTAAACTATTTTTAAGCAAACTAGACTTGGGTCATGATAACTCTTGATGGGTCATGCATACCAAAAATAATCATTAAACTCTTAATAGAATATGATAAACTTTATTAAACCACGTAACATCTTAAATGACTATATAAGGTTGTAGTGACTCATAGCATACCACTATACCATAATGTATAGTAATAGTTCGTATGGATCATATTGGGTGACATTCGAGATCGTAAGTAGTGTTAATGGACCATATTGGACCTCATTATTCATGATGACTCTTAATGGACCATTTTGGGTCTCATTATTCATGATGACTCTTAATGGACCGCATTAAGCCTCATGAATGATTCATGATGACCATTAATGGACCATTTTGGGTTTCATTATTCATGATGACTCTTAATGGCCCATATTGAGCCTTAGTATTCATATTGACCCTTAATGGACCACATTGGGCCTTGTTATTCATGATAACCCTTGGTGGACCATTTTGGGTCTCATTATTCACGATGACTCTTAATTGACTACATTGACCCTTAGCATTCACGTTGACCCGTAATGGAACATTTTAGGCCCCATTATTCATGATGACTCTTAATGGACCAAATTGGGTCTCATTATTCAAAATGACCCTTGATGGACCATTTTGGGTCTCATTATTCATGACGACTCTTAATGGATTACATTTGTGTCACACCCCGACCGAGTAAAACAACAAACCGCGGCGGAAACGTCGGGGAATGATGCGACAGAATTATTTTTTCAACAACCATGGTAATTAAAGTTTTGTATTATTGATTAACGAGTTTACATTGTCTTGGAATTTAACAGAAACATAACATAAATAACTGTCTTTTAAGTAACTAAGGCCTAAGTCTACCTAAGTGTAGCATAAACATCATCATGCATTAGCACCTGAAACACATGTAAAAATATGTACGTCAGCATAAAAATGCCTGTGAGATACATAGGTTTTGTTTATGCAGGATTCATGACTTGTAGTTAAAAGTAGTGTTTTACAAAAATATAGTCACGAACCATATAAAATGTTTTCCGTTATTAAATCATATGAAAATCGATATGAAAATCAAACGAAATTAAAAGGAAAATGCATGGTTAAATGAATAACCAAGTAAAAGTGAATTTGTATAAAATATGTAATTTGTAAATCGATGTCGTGTTCTTGTATAAAATGCTTCATGTCTTTGTCAAAGTGGTTTAGATAACGCAACAATGAGTAATATAATAAAAGCACTTATATATAGGAAGTACCAACGGCGTATCCACCATGCTTTTATCATATAACGCATAGCCCCGTTACATAAGTCATTTATCAATAATCAATCAAAATGTCTTGTTTAAAACCAATGTCAAATGTTTATGTGTAAACCATGTACAATGTCATGTGTGAAATGTATCATGTATAACCAAATGTAATGCATAGCAAGTAGAAAGTATTTACTCAAACTATGTGATAATGTCAATGTGAAAACAAATGTCATGTATGGTGAATAACTAGTAATTACTCAACCCCATAGGAAAAATGTACAAAACAAAGTTTTTGAATAAACCTAAGTTTAAATCAAATGTTATGTTTTGCAGAAAACAATGCTTTATGAATACAAACATTTATGCAGTAATGTTAATCGCATACATTCATGCCTTGCGACTGTGGCGACAAACCCTTAAACAAATTAAAGGTTTATCTAAATTATGTATATCGGATTCTGTCATTCCCAACTTCCAAACAAACCTAGGAAGTCGGAAACGAGATTTGTCAAGTCCTATGGTACCATTACATACTACCGAGCGGCGTGATCAATGTTAATGAATGTATTATTGTCCCGATTAAACATACCAAATGTCATAACCAATGTAGCATGTGAAAACCATGTACTAGGTATGCTAAATAAACATACATAGTAGAAATGTTAATGAAATCAATGTGCTAGCATGCTCAGTAAACATACATAGCAGAAATGTCATGTAAAACAATGTGTCCATATGCTAAGTACTGTATGTGTACTATATGTGTACTAGGTGAAACTAGCATGTTTATGTCATAAAAGCAATGAAAACACGAAAGTAACAAGTATGCACATGTGTATCACCCGAAAGTATTTGAAAGCGATAAAAGAGGATAACTATGTACTCACTTGGGATTGCTTATTAGTCTTGGGAATAAGACCAATTTATGCTTCAAGGATCACGGAATCAACAAGGCACCTAGTATAGGTAACTATGTTAATAATCAGATCCTAAACCGGGAGATATGATAGAATGATGTTCTATAAATCAAATGAGTAATTGAACGTTCAAGGATCACAGAATCAACAAGGTACCGTACGGGGCGAGTTGGACCAAAAAAAAATTTCATAAACGTGGATGCGTGTATTATAAACACATTTGTAAAAAAAAATTCAAAAAAAAAAATGTCGTGTGTGTAGTTTTGAGCACCACAAGTTTGTGTTTACGGGTACCGTAATTTTTTACGGTACCCGTAAACACAAACTTGTGGTGCTCAAAACTACACACACGACATTTTTTTTTTTGAATTTTTTTTTACAAATGTGTTTATAATACACGCATCCACGTTTATGAAAAAAAATTTTGGTCCAACTCGCCCCGTACGGTGTAGTTCTCATGGTTCTTACAACCGGAGGTGGTTTTCATTTATATATATATAGGGTCAGGATTTAGAGAGAACAGTGAGAACGATTTTGGTGGTGGCATGTGACATTGATGCTAAATTACACTAAGGGGTAATATTGTCAAAAAAACCCACTCACATGAACTGGGTGTTCAAATAAAACGCCATAAAAACACTCAATTCAGAAAAACACCATGAAAATACCCAGTTAAAAACGCCATAAAACACCCAGTTCCGAAAAACGTCATGAAAAAACTCAGTTGAAAACGCCATAAAAGACTCAGTTCAGAAAAACGCCATGAAAATACCTAGTTCGAAAAGTATATCAATAGTATACTCGTTGGAAAGATAAAAGACAATGAGTTTTATGGTGTAATTTTTTTCGAAAAATAATCACGTATAAAAAAGTTATTGTCGTTTAAATATGAAGGGGGAAAATGGCATGTGAATAGCATGTGCACCTTTGTTTGGATCTTCCTATTTTACCCCTCCTGGTAGTTCCAAGGCCCCTATTATTTACAAAAATGCCACCGCATCAATCTCAGCCACAAACCACTAAGATCTTGTGGCTCAGAATCGTTCTCACCGTTCTCACACTTTGAAGCGTTCTCTCCTGATCCTGTTCCTATATATATATACACATCAAAAAATTTAAACATACCTTTGATCTTGTTTGATGTACAAAAGAATCAAGAAGACGATGAATTTTGTAAAGAAATAACTTTTTAATATAAACGTATAAAAATGATACTAAAATAAAAAAAATATAGATAAATGAGTAGATGCTACTATACTCATAATTGGTTCCCGTGTTACGATTATTAACATATTTTAACACCGACAACTTATATAAAAAAACAAATATTGTTATAAAAGTTGCTTATAGACCTATTTGCACACAAGCCGACAGCTCTTGGTAGCATAACGCCCTTCCTTAAAACCTTGCAATGCATCCAACAAATGTCATGATAAACTTTAAGTCTTCATAAACAACCTAAGCAAAACTTATATGTTACAGTTTACATATGCAAAAAAGTTTCCCAAAGATAAAGTTCCAAGTCACTTTTTCCAACCATTTGCTTCTGCTCATTTGTGAATGTGTTAAAGCACACAAGAGCTATTAAAATAAGCAAGAAACTCATGCAATACAAATACAGCATAGGATGAAGATTAAAAGGGTCTTCTCATGTTAGTAGTATATGTTATCTAGGGCATTTGAGTTATTTATAGATCTTATAGAAATGCATGTAGATGTATGTCTTTAAAGGAAAAAAAATTAAACAAAAATATAATATAAAAAAGATATTCAAAACAAACATGTAACAAATCAAAATCAAGCAATTCTATTGTGATCACTCTCACATGTCCCAGAAACACTATTAGCCATATACCCAAAATGCCCCTTAGGAATAAAAAGATAAAGACCATGGATACATATGCTAATGAAAGTCAATGTATGATTGCTATTAAAATGGATCCAAATGATCACTTTTTACTTCATTCTAAATAGTGCAAGAAGACAATTACTAGAGATATCTTCTAAGGCCTAAATAGGAATGTAAGTTGTAAAAATGAGTCATATTCCTATGAGTTCGAGTTTAAGGATTAACCATACGTTGAAACACCCCTAAAAGCCTCATAAATATATAATGCCTTGGTCCCAAAAATGATGCAGTGGCCAAGAATGAAAATAGCATGTAAACTTCTTCTTTGTTAGCATATTTTGCAACTTAGTTCACTAATAGCTTCTTGAGAGCTGCATAAATTTTTACATAATATTTTTTCTGGTAATTTTCTTGCATTCAGCAGTAATTTAAAAACTTCATTATCTTTTTGCTCAATTGTAATGTTCAATCAGTTCATATTTCGACTTCCTAATTCATAGTTTCATACTTGAGCCATAAAAATTCTATTACTAATTATTTAAGTTTGGTCTAAGCTCGGGGCAGAGTTCAATTGGCCAAAATGTTTACCATATATAGTTTTTAGCCACAAAAAAAGTTTCACTTTTTCAAAATTCAACATTAGAGGATGTAATTAAGAAAGATGCGCTTATACAACAGGTGTTCACAACAAATATCTTCAAGCTCCATTTTGCATTTGATACCCTTAATAAAGTCAAAACACTATTGCATACATTTAAGATTAAAGATGACATATAGATTGAGACTTACAGGATCAAAAATTATCAAAGCTCCAAAGATCCATGACCATTGATAAAAGCATCCATAAAAGCATGCACACCTAATACCATCCAAAACCCTATCATATTGTGAGAAAATGGAGCATTTGAACTTGACTACAGTACAAAACCCCTTTCAATAAAATTAACAATATGATCCGAAGCCATTTTGACCCGAAGCCATTTTGACCCGTTACCCAACCCACCCACTTTGACCTAAATTATTTTGATTAAAAGAAATTATCTGACTATTAACATAATATGGATTTTATCGTATCTAATGCATCAAATTTAATTATTCACAATAAACAAAATTCGGGCAAAAAGGGTCAAAGGTCAGCCCAAACCCATTTGACCGGCTCATTAAAACTTAAAACCGCTTGTATTATTCCAAATGACTGACCCACCCACCCATATTGCCACCTTAAAAGTAAACTTAGGACAAAAAAATCAAAAATCAAACCCACATTTCTGGACATGTAATATTCTGTTTCGCCCTCATATAATCAAGTGACGATTTGACAGCCATTAATATACTCTATGTTCCTCCTGATGTCATATTGCCACATATTTTCCCTCTGGATGCCTTTTCTTTATTTACAAAAAGAGCGCCAATCGTTGCAATCACTTCTGCCTCAAATCTTACAACACTCTTATAATGTAATGTAACAGGTTGGTATGTGCAAACCTAACATTATAATGTAATGTTTAAATAATTGGAAAGATTTTATGGTCTAAAACATAGAATAGCATGTGAGGGTTAAAAATCAACATCTTACTAACATTGACATGCCTAATTTATTAATGAAAAGCGACCTTCAGATTCATTTCCTCTGATATATCTGCAAAAAAGCGAAATATTTTAATTGTTATGTTTCTAACTTTCAAGTTAAATACCAAAAACTAATAATATTGTAGAAAAGATTTATATAACATACACTGTACCAGAACATTTGCCTTGCCAAGCTGGATCTTTTTGTTTGAGGCCTTTCATTTGTTCTAGAACCCTAGTTCCTAATCTTGTAGTCGGGAGCTCGATTTTCCAACCATCCCTTGAAGATTTACCAGAAGAATGCAATTTGTCAACTACCTATATAGTAGTAGAACATGAACACTTTTATCAATATAATCAAAAATCAATTTCCTCTTTTCACAAAAGGATATATTCACCAATAATTCGACATGTCAAAATCGGTTTGTTTTTTACTACAAAAGTACACACCCTCATATTTTTTTGAGCAAGATAGATGATAACATCAAAGTTTAAGTAATTATCCAGTTACTGAATTCACCTATCGTAGTCCATGAAGTCAGATGCAGGGGATTCTTCATCATCTCCAGACAGCATTAGAAGCAAAGTCAACCAACCCATCGTTTTGAAATCCGACTCCAAGCAGCCACGTGAGATCATGACAGGTGTATCTGATGCATATATAAATCTTGTCAAGTCATCAACTTTCCTAACCGATGACTAACTCTAATGAACTAACTATGAAAACAACAATGAAAGCAAGATCTAAGGTTTAATTCACCTAAAAGCTGAATGTGTAGTATCTATGTTAGTTGTGCCTCCTCTATTTATTGCTACCAGAGGCATATTCATCTAATCTTGAGATGGGAGAGACATATGCAGAGTAAAATTTGTAGTGAAAAGATGGAATTGACATATCTTTTAATGAAAACGGGCATGGCCTTCTCATGCCAACTATCTGTCATAAACTGTGAAGATATGTTCATTAGATTTACTACATCAATGCAACATCAATCCTTTATGAACATTTACATATAGTTAAAAAGGGTTCAAAGCAAAGAGCAACAACACCTTCTCTTCATCTAGCCATAAGGGTTGGTAAATGTTGTGACAATAGCTTTGGCTTGAAGGGGGCTTAATCCGAGCTACATTACAGACAATGATGAAGTGTTTGTAGAAACATTCACCTGCAACTAGGTTCACACTTCAATTTTTAGACCCATTATAATCTAAAAGCATACACAACAACAAAAAAAAACTAAAAATAAAAAAGAAAACAAAAGCTTACCCGTGATGATGAGCATGGTTGCTGCAAGTACTGTGATCTTTGCACCATCATATTAGGGGAAGGAGGCCAAATCCTTTAGTGATATTACCTGAAAAATCAACAATATGTCAATAAGTATACAGAAAACAATGGAGTTTTTATTAGAACCTACAAAGATTTAAATCTAGTTTAACAACCTTCTGATTCGCGCTTGAACACTCGCTTTAAGCTTTTTCAAGATGTTCAGTGAGGGAGACTTGTGATATTTCTGCTGTCATTTTAGCATTCTATTCCGTCGTTAATGTTTCAACTGTAGCTTATCATACGATTGTTCATTTTTTTTCTCTTATTAATATGGTTCTACCAAACATAGATTTTTCATGTTCTTTTTACATACGATTGTAATTTTTGAGATGTGTGATAAACTTATCACCAATAACGGTAACTGTCCTTTTGAGACGTACTATCAATCCGAGATTTCACAACTGGTGTATATTATTATAAATATAATCTAATCTAATTATGCATACAAATAGAGCATTTCTAAATTTCAAATAATCCCAATTTTTAAAGGAAACCTGCTAAAGATACGATGAAACTTCACACATATTACTTGTTACCTTAATCAGCTGTCGTTTGTCATCATTCATCAACACTCTATGCTTTTTCATCCTCTCGCTAATAATCAATGGAATTTTACCAGCTTTAAAATAAAATGATAATGATAATAACAATAATAATAATAAATCCATCTTCAACCCTTTTATGTTGGGGTTCCGAACAATCATATTGGGCCTTTAACAGGTTAAACTTATCTCTTTATATGCACACAAAATTAAATCACCCAAACCCAAGATATATACTTTTATCTCATAATTGTTCATCAAACAACACAAACAAAGTCATCAGATAACTTCAATACAGATTATACAGATATCAAACACAGATTATATAGATCTGAAACACCCGAACCATCAAATAGCAACATTAAGACAACTCAGATGTTTCTAAGATGATAAGACGGTTCCTTTATATAAAGAATTCAGTTAATCATCATCTATATGAAACTCCATTGAACAAAAATAACAAACAAACCCCAAAAAAACACTGATATCTACAATCAATTAACAAAGAATGTGAACATTTAAAATAAAAGAGGTACATAGACCTACATAACAGCGCGAGAAACACAATGCTTAATCTTGAACCGGCTGCTAAAAACACAACAACAAATCAATCAGACCTCAATCCAAATCTCAAATGAAATTACCTAAGCACAACTTATTACTTACAGATGTGCAAGATCGCTGGACAACGGGTAAATACATATAAAATGGGAAGCAATTGATCAAACACCTGGTAGGCAGCAACTTTTTGAACCCACTACAAAAACACATAAACTTTTTTTTTATTATTTAAATATATAATATAACATCATATGAAACATTAAAGAATTTTGTTACTTGTCCAATTTTCACTTGACCAGAGCATTTGTGTTGATGTGAGAGGGATCATCTCTCTTAATATGACTACAAACATATCAAACAAATTTCACAGAATCATCAGCTATTGTTTGAAATTAATCACTCAAACGTTACGAAAGAGATTAGGTCACTGATTCTTACCAGATTTAGCGAGAGGAGAATAGACAGAAGCAATCATTTTGGAAGATAATGATCTCAATCCGGTGTTCAATGCCATTAGGGTGTATAATAACACCAATAAACACACAAATTAGAACAATGAACTGCTTAAAACCGCATATAAAAAAGAATTAGCGGCTTAATCAACAACAACAACATACAAATCATACAACCAAATTAGGGTTTTCTTATAACAAATACAAAATCACAAACAGAGATGGAAACCAACTTACCTATGATTCAGTTTCGAAGGATGATGATGAAGATAAATCAAAACAGGCGACTTCAGTGTTCATTTGAAACCTCCGATTAAAAACCCTAAATTGTATATAGAACTTAAAATTGGAAACGCTTCTATAATTTCCAAAAACATCTTCCGGTAATTGATTAATTATTCAACCTTCCATATATAACCAAATGATACTTTGAAAGAAGAATGAAGGAATTAATTAATTGAATGAAAATAGAGAGAATAGAGAAAAATGGCGCTCAAAAATGAATTATCTGGCTAAAGAGACATGCCACATAATGGTCAAATGGTCAACATTATTTTGCTTTAGTATAAGATATAGATTCAGCTTAACTTTTTTGATTGTGAGAGTTTATGGGCAAATAAGTAAATTACGTAATTATTCAGCCTAAACTTTTTTGATTGTGAGAGTTTATGGGCAAATAAGTGAATTACGTATGACACGATACTACGTATATTTGAATGCAACCTTTTTAGTAAAAGTTGTGTTTAAATTTTGTTAATGCAACATTTCCGACAATGTCGCAGGCTTAAATAAAATTTACAACATTTCAAGTAAACGGTTATAAATTTTATTAAAATTCGCAACTTTTTAATTGAAAGGTTGCAAATTGAATCTAATTTTGCAACTTTTTTATGAAAAAGGTTGTATTAGATCTTTTAATGCAACCTCTATTTTCAACGAAGTTGCATTAGAGTCAAATGCAACTTATTTGAAAAATGTTACTTATAAAAAGTTACATTAGGTATCTTTTCTAGTAATGATAATAATACCACAATGATTAAGCGTCCTATAAAGTTTAAAGTTATAAGACCTAGGTGTCAAGTGTCCTATTAAGTTAAGTTCTAATATGACTTCGACTAGAAAGGGTCCTATAACACTTAACATTTATGACCTAGCTACAACATGTTCTATTAAGTTTTGTTATAATAGAACCCTAGATGATCAACTGTCCTAATATAGTACCACGTAATGGGACATTAACAATTAAATGTCTTATAAAGTACTTTATTAGGATCTACACTTTATGTGTCCTATTAAATTATATGATAATAGGACCCCAAAAACCATCCATCCTATTAAATAGTTTTTTAGGACACCGGTTTAGTAGAGTATATTATAAAAGGACCCCAAAAGTTCATTAGTCCTATTAAATAGTTTTTTAGGACCCTATTTTACAATCGTCCCACAGAAAAGGTCCTAAAAAGCCATTTTTGTTGTAGTGTCATGAACGGTCAGTGATTACATCACACAAGACCATACGTTCACACATGAGCTTTATACCACCTTCATTCGCCTTACCTAATCAAAGTAATTGTACCCATGCAAAATATTGTAAAATAAAAAACACGTCATACTATCCCTGGCGCACCAACACGCCTTCAAAAATCGTCAAATTACACGGCAGTGTACTGTTAACAGTTACTTGCGCGGTAGCGCATTAACAAGAAAAAGAGGATACACATCCCAAAAAAGCTACAAAGTGATTGTTCATACAATTATAAAAAACCTACGCTAAATCTTCGTCTTCATCTCCATCCGGGAAGATTTCTTTCAGCTGCGCTACATGATCTTCAGACTGTAAAGCAACGTTTATAAGATCCATGATTGGAAGTTGCAAGTTGTTAAATTCTGTTTTCATAGCTACAAGGGCAGCGCCAGTATTAACGCCATAAGTAGCAGATCTGCTAGTATCCCACTCAACCTTTAGAGCGTTATTCACATGATGTGAGCATTCAGCATACCCTTGGGCATATCCATCATTTCGCGCGGCAACCACCAAGTGCGCGATAGTTTTATCCAGCTTTTCAGCATTCAACACTGATTCAGCAACATACAAAAGCAAAAAAGGCAAATAAGGGCAAGGCGCGAAACATTTCCGCAAGGAAAACACGCAAAAGACAATTTACACAGGCAATCCCACGCTCTTTCAGCCATAACATGTCACTTTTCAAAGGTTCAAGCTCGCTCTCTGCTGTGGCTCGCGCCGTTTCAGAATTTTCTAGTTTCTCTTCAGTTTCAGCTAGGCGGTGGGAGGCTTCAACTTTCTCAGCATGCGCAAGCTCCAAATCCTTTTTAAGTTATTCCTGGTCAGAAAGCAAAGCGGTAAGTTCTTCTATCTCTTCATCTCTAAGAGCAAGAGTGGCGCATGCATGTACCTCTCGTTGTTCACTTCGCTCCATGTGGGAACGCGCCTCATCTTGCACAGCTTCAACGTCAGCTTTTTCCTTTTTTAACTTTTCAAGCTCCGCATCTTGTTTCTTCAATTTCTCAACCTCAGCCTTGAGATTATTAATAACATTGCGGAGATCCATCTTTTCGGCATTATCCTTCTCATAGATTTTCTTCCAGTTCTTGCGCTCCTCGGAAAGGAGGACAACTTCGGCTTCCGCCTTCCTCTTCCAGCCCGCAACGGACTATTCTTCAGTTTTCCGATCAGCTTCAAAATTGGCCTGATCAGCTTCCAGCTTAGCCTTTAACTGGGCAACACGGTTCTCATCATTAGCAACTTTCTTCTTGGATACCTTGAAGGCAGCCCACTCCTTATGCATACTATGCCACTCACGCACTATGCGGTGCGTAGTGGATGTATAAGAAGCAGCCTCCTCAAGGTAGGCATGATAAGTTTGCTCATGAAGACGATTTTCTTGGAACTTAATCTCCCCAGGCGGAAATATCCCCTGCAACCAGTCCCGGCACATGCGCCAATCCGAGAAAGTATCACCTTTCTTCAAATTCCAAACAGGGACATGAATTTCGGAAGCATCTTTTTCTAAATAAGTTCTATAATAGTAATCCCCCAGAGTCTCATCTGGGCGAATTGGAGAATTCTTTCCAGCATCAGAGAATGAGCCATGGTTTTTAGCAGAAACCTTCTCAATGTTTTTAGGCATGAAACCAGAAGCTTTGGAAGGAGAAGTTGTAACAGGGATTTCTTCGGCAGTTTTCCCTTTCTCCGAATCATGAGCAACAATTTCAGGGGCTTGTGGGTCACCAGCACCATCCACAATCACTGGGATAGTAACCTTTTATGCGTCCGCAGCAACATCAACGGGCTTATCAGCCCCAAGGTCCTCAATCTCAGCAATCTTCTCCGTCTCACCCTCAGGAACCTCAGTGTTCTTTAACTGATCAACAACAGAAGCACGTGGAGGAGAGGGTGGGAGTTCTTCATTAACCACAGACAGCGGTTCTGTAGGAACAGGAGAAATTGGTTTTTCTGAAAAACAAAGCCTATGAATCACAAAGTATTCAATAGGCATAAGAAGAAGGGAGAAAAAGATGACACTTACCAGGAACAGACTCTGAAATAAAGGCATCCAGATTGCCTCTCCTGATAATCTTCTTCCTCTGAATCTTCTTTGTAGACTGACCTTCAGCTTCAGCGCCAGATTGTTTTCTTTTCCCTGCTTTATTCCTCACTAAGCGCTCAGGGCTTGATTCCAAATCAATGGGATCATTAGGATTTGGTGGAAGTATATCCGCAGTATCTTTCAGCTCCGGCTTCGGTCTTCTTATAACTGCAGGTGCAAGACCCTCCAAAGAATCAGAAACCACCACATAATTACACCTGGAGTCAGAAGAGGGGCGCATACCTTTCTTCTCTCCCCCAACATTTTTGGCCTTAGAAGACTGAGTTTTTCCAGCATCATTCTTCTTTGGTGCAGCAGTAGCGGTTGGCGCGCGCCTTTTCTTTTCAGGGCCTATGCCCAAGTTAGACAGTTCACCTACTACAAAAAACCACAACGTTAACTCATTCACACGCGCAAAAGTAACAAACAAAAAATACTACTATAAAAGCTTACCAGCACCAGCAGCAGGTTGCGCGGAAAGATCATTATCCCGCGGGAGAGCAAAGTTCTTCACAATGCGGCGATACCACAAATCTTCATCAGGTTTCTTTGGAAGGGTAGTCATCTTCCTACCTTCCCTCTCGAAAGCAACAACATACAACGAAACAACTACGCAATAGGAACGCAAAAACAAATTCAAAAAAAAAAGAGAAAGAGAGAAGTATAGAAACAGGGCAAAATCTTACTTTTGCCATCTTCCATATACACTGGCTTCTCTTCTCGATTCATCCTCCAATTCAGACTCATCCCGGTACCAACAAGGGCTTTCTTTGGTAAAGCAATAGACGGAATGTCTTTTAGGTCCTGGTACCAATTTTGGTCAACATGGGTTTGAAGGGTCTCAGTACGAACATGTTCCTTTCCTCTGAAAATCATCCTCATCGGAATAACTCTGGCCTTGATGAAGAAGAATTTCTGCTTCCAATCATGGAAGGATTTTGGAGGTTGCAGCAAAATTTTCTTCGCCGATGCTCTTTGAATAAAAGAATAAAACCCTTGAGTACAGTGCATTTGATGAAAAACTCGAAATCGAGGAACCGTCGGTTCAATATGCATTGTACGTCACACAAATTCAAAATTCCGAACCCTAACCATACCAATTGGGTGCATCTGGGAGACATGAAACTTATAATACTCAAGGATTTGAAGAAAGAATTTCGTTACAGGCAAATGGAAGTTGCCTGCACAAAAGAAATCCCAGAATAAGGTCACGTACCCGGCCGGAGCATCCGCCACCGTTTGACCTTCTTCAGGGTAAAGGGCACCCCAGTTCTCTGGGAACCTGAGATTCTGAATCAAGCCATCAAAAGTTGCCCTAGACCACTTTAATGGAGGAAGTTCGATAGACATTTCTTCTGTGGAATCTTCATGATGATCTCCAGTTGACATAGGAAGAAAAAATTGCAATTCTTTTTAAAGAACGGATAAAGAAGACAAAGAGGGAAAAGGGTTTCAACAAAGTAATGATTACTGGAAATATGAAACCCAAAATGCTTATATACTCACCGCCATAAATAAGCCTAGGTAACTGCAACAACACCTTTTTCGGGAGGGTACATTTATCCAAGAGTCAGAATGTGGGTAGAGAAGAGCACATCGCGAGTGCACGCGCACGTGCAAAAAACAAAACAGTAATGTACAAGCTGACACTGACAGCTGTCACACGTCAACAGTTATTACTGCACATTTTGGCAGACCAAAGGTCAAGATTTCTCAGAAAACCCAAAAATAATGGGCACAATGTATCTTCTCATAAAAGATTCGCCACTTTCGCGTCCAAAAAGCCCTATAACAAAAACCTCATATCAAGTACTAGGGACCATACCACAACCTCGTCTTTTAACCCTCTTTAGACCTTGCGTGGCCGCGCACTGGTCCTACAAAGAGTTTAGAAGCAAGATAAGCAGACAACACCTGCGCGCTAAAAGGAAATGCATAAGTCCTTGCGCCAATTCTCTATAATAAAAGGGTAAAAAATCCCAGCAAATACTCCCGCTTAATAATAACCAGACTTGGATATTATTTACTGATACCACACGATAAGGAGTCACACCGGATTATAGCAATAATCTTCTAGAAGACTCAATCATGCACCACCAGACGGTTATAATCGTCTGGGACATGTGTCATCATCCCAGGCCACCCTAAAATCACGATGATGGCATGGAATTGGAGAGAAACCTCCACTCGCCCACTTTCCACGTGGCAACTCCCCAGTCATTGATCTAAATAGCAATCTGTGTGCTTACATATCAGATCAAGAAGATTAACG
>JARYGA010052109.1:0-45124 GCA_030545235.1 Helianthus tuberosus | reverse complement strand
TTCACTAATTCATTTACTAACATATTTTATTTCAAGGAAAACTTTCTGTTTAGGTGTTTATTTAAAAACATCCATTTAATTCTTAGAAAGTCCATTTTACTTTCTTAATAAAAATCCATGGGCCTTCCGCCGGCTCATCGATCCGACAACTGTAATATATATTGCCCAGGTTTTGTATATTAAAT
Source organism: Helianthus tuberosus (assembly GCA_030545235.1). Taxonomy (NCBI): domain Eukaryota; kingdom Viridiplantae; phylum Streptophyta; class Magnoliopsida; order Asterales; family Asteraceae; genus Helianthus; species Helianthus tuberosus. The sequence goes on along the minus strand of JARYGA010052109.1, from coordinate 44,939 downwards.
TATAATGTCAACTTTCAGACTCGTATGTTAGCTGGACGATACGAACTATATATTAACCATGCAGGGATAATCAATACTAGACAATGAACAGAATATTAATTCGCCGTTTGACATTGACACGGGGCGACCGGTCACGACGGGGTTGTCAACCCGATAGATCTACCAACAATTCCTCGCGTACAATACTTATCTGATTAAACGACATCATGGGCGCATGGTTCTTTCTCGAAGAACAATATGATGTCTGCCTCAAGTACAATATTTATATCCTACTAATATGACAATTTAATACACGTAGTTGCACGAATCCCCTGAATTTCCATCACTCAAAACTCAGGCCGGCATCCGTCCCAACTTTACGGTCTGTTTCGCCGCGGAAACACCGTACCATCCCAATGTCCCACATTTATTCATCAAAAACGTTTTACTTCAAAATGTATAACTTATCAAACCTCATATATTTTCAGCGAAAACATATATTTTATATTAAAAGGTATGTTTTATTTCAAAAACATTATTAAATCCTTTTAACGACGTGTTCTACCCCCAAAATATATACAAAGCAGTAAAAAGAGGGGTTTAGTGACACTCACCTTTGGGTGCGTATTTTAATATCGCAATCCCAGAGATTGATTATATACGTCCAAATATAGGAACAATTCTAAATTAATATACATTTAACACAAAAATCCTAAATTTCTCCATTTCTTAGAATTATCACATAACTTTGAGATTTTCTAGAAAAATTGACATTTTTGATTATGTTGGCACGTTAATATATATATATATATATATATATATATATATATATACATATCTATGATTTTCATGACTTGAATGATTTTATTGGTGACCATTATTGTGTAAATCCGTTAACTTTCCCGCTTAAGTGTAATATATCTGTGATTTGCGCGTCGTAATATATAAATAAACGTTCACATGATTTAATACCGAAACACGCGATATCTAGTTAACTCATCCATTTTGTCATTTTTATAGCAAATATACATAAAATATCTAATGTGTATCAAATTTCATGCTCGACAAACAAGTTACACAGTTAACGCGATTTTTACCATTTCTACCGCACAAAACGTACAAATATATACATGCATAATCCAATTTTTAAAATTATGTTAAAACTTAACATATTTTCACATTCTAATGTTTAAATCACATTACACATTTTAACACATAAGGTTTACCCAAAATTTTTACCCATACTATTGTACTTAGAAAAATGCGTATTTTAGCGATTCAGAATCATTTTCGGGCGTCGGAAGTCACGTATGACCAACCAAACACCAAGTAAACTTAAAATTAGTTAAAATACTTATTTCTAAACTAAAAACATCAATTTATTTACTGATCTAAATTTGGTTTATAAAAATCACTCGAAAAGCCGATTTTTGACCGTTTTAACGCATAGTTTTGCGTTAAACGTTACTATAGTCATCCCAACTTGAAACAACTTGATATTTTAACACAATACATGTTGTTTACTGATTATAATAGTGATTACAATCAGATTAGTGCAGTTTTTATGTAAGTCACATAAATCATGCGATTTCACGTATTTTACAACTTTTAATGCACCAAGTACAACATGCAAAGCTAGCAAACATTATGACAAGATCATATATCACTAAACACTTTAAAATAACTTTATTCTAGTGTTTATAATCTGATTAAATCTGATTTTTACTAAATCATACTCAAATCACCTTTTTATAATCATAAATCATCATGCATCTTCAAGTAAATGCATCTAATGCATTCATACAACAACATCATCATCTTTCATGTTCTAATCATGTTCAAGAACACATACACATACATATACACGAAATATTTACACCTACATACACATCCAAAAGTTCACTTTCTCATCAAATCCCTTTTTAAATCATGAAACACTTTTAGATCATTAATTTATGACATTTTTTATTCATGCATGTATTCTGTCATTCAAGAATCATATTATTCAAGAATCACTCAACAAAAATCAAAACACAATTACATATACACACACATATACCTACGGCCATACATACACTTACACACCCATTTTCATTTTGTACAAAAACCCATTTGTTATTGTTTTCAAGTTTGTGTTTTATTCCAAGAACAAGAGAAACTCTTCAAGATCATCAACATCATTATGAACCAAGAACAAATTTAGAGAATGATTTTTATACCTTCAAGGTTCTTAGTGGGTTTTTAACAAAAATGATGATATGGAGCTTGGTTGATGCTTAAAACACCTTAAAATCACCTCTAGATCACCATATGGACTCATAAACACCTTGTAATGTGTTTGGATCCTCAAGAACAATGTTAGATTTTTCGAAATATGGGTGATATGGGGTGTTTTCGGCTGGTTAGAATAGAGAGAGAGAGTGTTTGAGTTGAAATTTTGAAATGTCTTGGGTTTGTGAAGATATGGGGAACATAAGGAAACACTTATGCATGCACCTCCCATTTGGACCATTAAGAGTAAGAGAGAGGAGAGAGAGATGGTTGCATGGCTGCCACCATTCTCAATACACACATATATTAGAATTATATATATATATATATATATATACGTGTATATATATATATACGTATATATATGTAATATAGAGTAAAAACTGGTATTTTAGTGGATACCAGGTATTTTGTTTAGCGTTTTAACCCGTTTTAGCGCGTTTTAAATTATTTTTAACACTATATAAAATTAAACTCACCAAAATATTATTGAACAATATTTTGTTTGCCTGGACTGGCTACGTTGCCGGTATTTGGCAGTATGCGCACTGTGCTGCGCGGTTCGCGCTTAAAATCGCAAAAATAGGGATTTATGCGTTTTTATTTATTTTTATCATTCTAAAGTAATAAACTCATTAAATTATTAATTAAATGATTATCAGTTGCTTGACTGGCCGTGTTGACAGTATTTTGTCGGTACACGCGCTGCATCGCGCGGTACGCGCTTAAACCCGAAAAATAGAGTTTCTTAGTGTTTTAATTTATTTTTCCTCACGAATATGATTAGAATTATTATTCTAATAATAACAGACTATTTTTAGGATTTTAAACACTGATCGGGTGGTCACCGACGTTCGTTTCGCATTTTAACCGTTACGCGATAAGCGTTTATCTTACCGTTGCCAACATAATTTTTATCAAAGTTTAAATTTACCAACTCATTAAATTTCACATATAAACATCATATTCAGTCAAATATGGCCTTTTATCTATTCCCAACACGTGTTACTATTGTACGGTACGGCCTGAAAAGTCGGGTGTCACAGTCTCCCCCTCTTTATGAAATTTCGTCCCCGAAATTTTACTCTACAGGTTTTGTTTTCGCACTAGATGAAAACAGTGAAAACAGGTTTAATGAATATAGTCTTATAGTTTCTGCGGGAAACTTTGATTCTTAAAAAGAATCTTTGTAGACCTATATTACATACACTCTCAATTCCTAATCTCACATCTCAACGCTCTCCACCCTTTCCAAGGTTCAACATTTACTAGCACTTAATCAAAAAGATTAAGTCAAAATTCCACCAAATTCGGGTTCTACATACGTATATTTACATATACATTACACCGTACCTAAGATAGTCTGAGTTTACACCCGATTGATCCAACTCGAGATGGGCTCTCGAAAGAATCAAATCTCATAAACTCGTCTTCCTTCCTTCTTGCATTCATTTCAGATATCCACAAATCGCCAAATCAATAAATCGCACACGATTAGAATGTTGTAATCTCCTATCCAGTTATTAGCATAACTCTTCTAGCTATACGTACTGCTTCTACGGTGCTTCGATAAACTTCCATTTATCTTCCAAACAAATCTCTATAAAGAACAAAATCAGTGTATTATCCATTATACACTTTCTCAACTGAACCCAAACAATACATCATGTACACTACTCTATCATTATGGTAGCTTGAGCCTATAAGCGACTGATCTAACTCAGGATGGGCTCTTGAAAGGACCTAATCATTGTGGCTCGGCTCTTCTTTTCTCTGCTAAACCTAATAGCATCTCTCACAAGATAACTCCTTTAACAGAACCAAATCTTCAATTTGAAATCGCAATAATTTCCTTCAATTGTCCATGTAATCCTTTTGTTGATCAATTGGCGACTTTTAACCTTCCCTCGATCTAGGAAAATCCTGTCGCTGGTTTCCTAGATAAACTAAGGTCAGGTTAATTGTCCTTTGTCACGTCAGCTCGACAAAACGGTGATCAACACTTCCATCCATACAAGGCTTCAAACTGAGCAACCTAGATACTAGCGTGATAACTATTATTGTAGGATAACTCTGCCAAGGGCATGTGAGTATCCTAACTTTCTTTGAAATCCATCATACACACTTTCAACATTTCTTCCAAAGGTCCGAAAAGCTTCCTACTATCTTGCTGTCCAATCAATTTCCCTATTTCTTTTAGGGTTATTAGTGTCGAAGGCTGCACTAATTCAGGGAAATTCTTAATAAATCTCCGGTAGTACCCAACTAGTCATATGGATCATCGTACTCCCGACGGGTCTTTGGTGTTCCTCATCATTCATCAACTCCATAGTTAACTTCAAATGTTACTCATGATTTTCCTTGGCTCGCACATATGCAAGTATATCATCGAAGAATATTATCACAAATTCATCCGATTGGGGTTTCCATACCCTGTTCATGAGATCTACAAATATAAATGGCGCATTAATTTAGTCAAAAGGCTTGACTAATAACTCGTAATGGCCATTTCGTTTTTCGAAAAGCAGTCCTCAGCATATCTTAGTCAGCAACCTTCAACTGATAATATCTCGATCGTAGATCGATCTTCGGAAAAAAAAGGTACTGATTCTTGGTAGTCACCTTATTCAGTTCTCTGAAATCCTCTCACATCCTGAAGATCCATCCTTCTTTCTTTTAACAAAACAGATGCGCCTCAAAGCGAAAAGCTTGATCGAATGAAACCCTTGTCTAGCAGCTCTTGAAACTGAATTGACCTTTCTATCATTCTCAGACGGTGCTTAATCTATAAGGAGATTGTGCAATTGGGTGCAGCACCGGGTGCCAGATTGATTCGGAATTCAATCCGTCTCACAGGGGGAAATCCAGGTAAGTCTTTTTAGGAAGACTTCTGGATAATTGCGAACAATAGGAATCTCTCCAATATTCCTACATTCGGCTTTCGTATCCACCACGTTAACTAAGAATGCAGGATAGCCCCTTTTGCAACCACATGAGCATCCTTACAAAACTGACAACTTTCAATCATCACACTCGACACTCGAAACTCGATCGGTCTTCGTGAACAACTACCACCTCTCTACCGTCAGCAGGACGAGATATCCTAACTAGCTTCTTCAAGCGATAGTCCCCACTTCGTTCTCGAATAATCAATTCATCCTCGCATCTATGTCAAAGTTTTCCAGCTCCACTGGAAATAAACCGACACTAGAACTACGATCACCTAACTAAATACTACAACTTCAAGCGACCTCAATAGTTTCCATCAACTTACCAATTACTAGTTCTATCGGGCACTTTATACTCAGCTTACTTGTAGGCATGGTTGTAAAAATCCCGACTAGTCTCCGATTAGTCGCCGATTAATCACTAATCAGAGGTTCACCGATTAATGGCCGATTAATAGCTAGGCAGTCAATGGCGGTCCTATTCTTGCCAAATTTTGGCTAAATGCCGGCCAAATTTTGACCAAACCATATAAATTCCATCCAATTACTTAAAAAATGAGTTAATGAGGGGTTAAAACATGTCTACTTTAAAAAACTACATATAAAAATGTGTGTGTATATATGTAACTAAAAATTACTTATAAAAATCTCAATCCGATTAATTCCGATTAATCCCTATTAGTCCGATTAATCCCTATTAATCCCGATTAATCGCTAGCGATTCTTGCAACACTGCTTGTAGGTGAACACAAAAATGGTTCAGAGTTTTTCGAATAAAACTCAAGTCAGCTTTGGTATTAAAAGTATGAACATAGATTGGTTTTTTATTCGAAACATACCGGTAACAACAACAAGATCGTCTCGTGCCTTTCCAGCGTTTAGCTCAAATGCTCTACCCCTGGCATCCTGACCCTTCCTTTTCAGATAATCTCTCTCGAAACGTCCTTGTTCACCATACTCGTAGCATCCCTCGAGTGTACCTCCCTCCGATGTATTCTTAGCATAACACTCGCGAGTCATATGTCTAGTCCAACCACATCTGGCGCACTGTCTCCGCTCATTTTCGTGAGTCTTCCTCTCAAGACCACTCCTGCCATCCCTGACATTATCCTTTCCCGACTCTCTAGGGTTAGCTACTCACGCTTCCTCCAATCTGCGTTCCTCACAACGCTTCTCATCAGTATCTTTCCTCAAACTCTCAGGCCTTCGCTTTCGTGAATCCCCAGATCTAGGCTCGGAATGCGGAATTATTTGAATGGTCGACCCGCTGTGACGGCCCGACATCACGCATACCATTGCCTCGTCCTTACATGGGGTACCAGTAAATGATCTTGGGTTACGACCCTGGATTGTTTTGTATGTACATCTATGTACTGTTCATAAGGTTAATGAAAATCAGGAATACGCTCCGATTATATCATAACACAGGAACTACTAAAACTTTTCGATCATTATATCACCTGAAGGGTTTTCGATTCTGTGTCCTACCAAAACCATTCCCATGAGCATCACATCCACGTTCCTGGCCATTATTTTGGTTAGCATTGCGCTGTTCCATGGCAGTATTAACGTGTTGGGCTATGAGTTGTGCCAACTCTTTTAGGGTAATAGGTAGTCCAGAACCCTGTCTTGCTTTTGGCGGCATTTCGTCGTTTCTATTATTACAACATAATATCAACATAAGATGATTAACCAAAAATAATTCAATCATCAAACGTTAGTGGACCAATCATGGCGCATGTATAATTTCCACATATTAATGAGAACTATTTTTAACCAAAAGGAACCCATTTGATATTTATATCAGAAATTTTCAAAGCTTGTTTTTAGTACGAGGACTAATCAAAATTTGGCATGTCTACATCAACACCCTTAACAAGCCTATATGAAATTTCCTTCTAAATAGCTAAAAATTTGGCATGCAAGCCATAAATAGGGTTCATTAAATGAGACATACAAAATAAACAACAGAAACAACCAACAACTAACGCTTCAATCCTTGGAAGTCCAACATCTTCCTAACAAGCTCTTCTAGTTCATCATAACAGTCCATCTGTTCCTCTAAGTCCTTTATCGTCTCCATGCCTCTGCGTAATGTGGCGAGATGACAATCACAGTGAGAGCAATTGACCCAAATATCATTTTGCTTATTCAAAGCGGACGCTGTCTCAGCTCTCGAAGTCGATGCGATTTCTCTAACGAGTCGAGTCCTCTTCCTACGGTGAGTGTAGACTAAAAGAGGTGTAGCAAAACACGCGACTCGTATAACAGAATAGACAATTCTATAACAACGGACGAAAGAATATCAAGTGTAGGCTCGACAGTATCAGCGAGCAGAACTACTAATGGCTCTATAGATCGAGACGTGACATATCATAACCGTACCAAGTAAGTGTGTGATCATCGTGATTAGTAACACATAAGGCCTAAATAAACAGAAAATCACGTATGCACATAAACACATAAGGCTTTTTCATACATGATAAAATTTCCACATTTATTTAAAAATCTTGGCTTCGAGAATTTTGAACTTTAAATCTCAAAATTCTTCGGTTGAAGTCTAGTGTTTTCTTTCGAAAACATCTAGTTCGCTAACAACCAATGGCTCTGATACCAACTTCTGTAACACCCCAAAAACGTCGCAGCGGAATATAAAACGTAGTGGTGACGGAAGCTGGTGCCCATTTATATCTTGTCGATCGATGCATTTATTTGTTGGACATTTTAGTATATTTTAGATGAAAGTTATTCAAACATTACGTTTTAAGACACGAGACAAGCACGACATAGTTAAGTTGTTTTGATCCTCACGGATCTTATTACATTCGTCCCAGAAAGTTTTAAAAATCAGTCCAACATTTTAAGTAACAAAACATGCATCAACAACCACAAGATACGCCATAATTCCTGAAGCCGAGCTCAGGTACCTGTAGAACACGTTAAAAATCAAGTGTCAACACAAAGGAAGGTGAGTTCACTTATTCGTTTACTAATAGATTTTATTTCAAGGAAAACTTTCTGTTCAGGTGTTTATTTAAAAACATCCATTTAATTCTTAGAAAGTCCATTTTACTTTCCTAATAAAAATCCATGGGCCTTCTGCCGGTTCATCGATCCGACAATTGTAATATATATTGCCCAGGTTTTGTATATTAAATTATAGCGTCAACTTTCAGACTCGTATGTTAGCTAGACGATACGAACTATATATTAATCATGCAGGGATAATCAATTCTAGACAATGAATAGAATATTAATTCGTCGTTTGACATTGACACGGGGCGACCGGTCATGACGGGGTTGTCAACCCGATAGATCTACCAACAATTCCTCGCGTACAATACTTATCTGATTAAACGACATCATGGGTGCAGGGTTCTTTCTCGAAGAACAATATGATGTCTGCCTCACGTACAATATATATATATATCCTACTAATATGACAATTTAATACACGTAGTTGCACGAATCCCCTAAATCTCCATCACTCAAAACTCAGGCCGACATCCGTCCCAACTTTACGGTGTGTTTCGCCTCGGAAACACCGTACCATCCCAATGTCCCACATTTATTCATCAAAAATGTTTTACTTCGAAACGTATAACTTATCAAACCTCGTATATTTTCAGTGAAAATTTATATTTTATATTAAAAGGTATGTTTTATTTCGAAAACATTATTAAATCCTTTTAACGACGTGTTCTAGCCCCAAAATATATACAAAGCAGTAAAAAGAGGGGTTTAGTGACTCTCACCTTTGGGTGCGTATTTTAATATCGCAATCCCAGAGATTGATTATATACGTCCTAATATAGGAACAATTCTAAATTAATATACATTTAACACAAAAATCCTAAGTTTCTCCATTTCTTAGAATTATCACATAACTTTGAGATTTTCTCGAAAAGTTGTCATTTTTTATTATGTTGGCACGTTAATATATATATATGAGTCCATATATATATATATATATATATATATATATTTCTATGATTTTAGCGATCTGAATGATTTTATTGATGACCATTATTGTGTAAATCCGTTAACTTTCCCGCTTATGCGTAATATATCTATAATTTGCGCGTCGTAATATATACATAAACGTTCACATGATTTAATACCGAAACACGCGAAATCCAGTTTACTCATCCATTTTGTCATTTTTATAGCAAATATACATAAAATATCTAATGTGTATCAAATTTCATGCTCGACAACCAAGTTACACAGTTAACGCGATTTTTACCATTTCTACCGCACAAAACGTACAAATATATACATGCATAATCCAATTTTTAAAATTATGTTAAAACTTAACATATATTCACATTCTCATGTTTAAATCACATAACACATTTTAACACATAAGGTTTACCCAAAATTTTTACCCATACTAGTGTACTTAGAAAAATGCGTATTTTAGCGATTCAGAATCGTTTTCGGGCATCGGAAGTCACGTATGACCAACCAAACACCAAGTAAACTTAAAATTAGTTAAAATAATTACATCTAAACTAAAAACATCAGTTTATTTAATGATCTAAATCAGTTTTAACGTATAGTTTTGCGTTAAACGTTACTATAGTCATCCCAACTCAAAACAACTTGATATTTTAACACAATACATGTTATTTACTGATTAAAATAGAGATTATAATCAGATTAGTGCAGTTTTTATGTAAGTCACATAAATCATGCGATTTCACGTATTTTACAACTTTTAATGCACCAAGTACAACATGCAAAGCTAGCAAACATTATGACAAGATCATATATCACTAAAAACTTTAAAATAAATTTATTTTAGTGTTTATAATCTGATTAAATCTTATTTTTACTAAATCATACTCAAATCACCTTTTTATAATCACAAATCATCATGCATGTTCAAGTAAATGCATCTAATGCATTCATACAACAACATCATCATCTTTTATGTTCTAATCATGTTCAAGAACACATACACATACATATACACGAAATATTTACACTTACATACACCTCCAAAAGTTCACTTTCTCATCAAATCCCTTTTTAAATCATGAAACACTTTTAGATCATTAATTTATGACATTTTTGATTCATGCATGTATTCTATCATTCAAGAATCATATTATTCAAGAATCACTCAACAAAAATCAAAACACAATTACATATACACACACATATACCTATGACTATACATACACATACACACCCATTTTCATTTTGTACAAAAACCCATTTGTTATTGTTTTCAAGTTTATGTTTTATTCCAAGAACAAGAGAAACTTTTCAAGATCATCAACATCATTATGAACCAAGAACAAATTTATAGAATGATTTTTATACCTTCAAGGTTCTTAGTGGGTTTTTAACAAAAATGTTGATATGGAGCTTGGTTGATGCTTAAAACACCTTAAAATCACCTCTAGATCACCATATGGACTCATAAACACCTTGTAATGTGTTTGAATCCTCAAGAACAATGTTAGAATTTTCGAAATATGGGTGATATGGGGTGTTTTTGGCTGTTTAGAATAGAGAGAGAGAGATTGTTTGAGTTGAAATTTTGAAATGTCTTGGGTTTGTGAAGATATGGGGAACATAAGGAAACACTTATGCATGCACCTCCCATTTGGACCATTAAGAGCAAGAGAGAGGAGAGAGAGATGGTTGAATGGCTGCCACCATTCTCAATACATACATATATTCGAATTATATATATATACGTATATATATGTAATATAGAGTAAAAACTGGTATTTTACTGGATACCGGGTATTTTATTTAGCATTTTAACCCGTTTTAGCGCGTTTTAAATTATTTTTAACACTCTATAAAAATAAAATCACCAAAATATTATTGAACAATATTTTGTTTGCCTGGACTGGCTACGTTGCCGGTATTTGGCAGTATGCGCGCTGTGCTGCGCGGTTCGCGCTTAAAATCGCAAAAATAGGGATTTATGCGTTTTTATTTATTTTTATCATCGTATAGTAATAAACTCATTAAATTATTACTTAAATGATTATCAGTTGCCTTGACAGGCCGTGTTGACAGTATTTTGTCGGTACACGCGCTGCATCGCGCGGTACGCGCTTAAACCCGAAAAATATAGTTTCTTAGCGTTTTAATTTATTTTTCCTCACGAATATGATTAGAATAATTATTCTTATCATAACAGACTATTTTTAGGATTTTCAACACTGATCGGGTGGTCACCGACGTTCGTTTCTCATTTTAACCGTAACGCGAGAAGCGTTTATCTTACCGTTGCCAACATAATTTTTATCAAAGTTTAAATTTACCTACTCATTAAATTTCACATATAAACATCATATTCAGTCAAATATGGCCTTTTATCTATTCACAACATGTGTTACAATTGTACGGTACGGCCTGAAAAGCCGGGTGTCACACGACTCGTCACTACGCCTAGTCAACGTGGTAATCAGTAGGTATAGGCACAAGGGACTGTAACCATCGTGATTACGTTCATGTTGAAAAGTTCAAACGAACTTTGTGTTGACCATTGACTGGTCAAAGCAGAAAGTCAAACACTGTTTGACTTTCACACTAGAAAAACGATAAAAGCACGAAAGAAGCTTACAAAGGGTCCAAGCTAGGGAGAACTTGATCTATAACACTCAGGTATGAAGCAAAGGCTCCAACTTAGAGTGTTAATCATATCAAGGGTGAGTGAAATGGAATGAGGGCATTGGTATATATAGTTTTTGGTAAACCGTTAGGATCGTTTCTTGCTAAAGAGGGATTAATCGAGGCCATACATGTGGGCCAATGGTTTTAGAAACCATGGGGACATGATAAACAAGCTAAAACAAGCAGATGGTATCCAAAACAATGGTTAAAAACCATCAAACAGCTGATTTGGACCAAGTTCAATGTTTCTGTCTGGCAAGACCTCGCGCCCCGGGTAAGAATAGGTCTCATCTTACGCGGCCCGCCTAAGACAGTTTCCAGAATTGTCAAATTTGGTCTTTGCACTTGAAAAACTTGCATTTTGATGCATTTTGGACACTTTTAAGCCCCGTTAACCCCATTTCAAAGCTCTAAAATGAAGTTAAAGTATAGGGAACTTAAAATATGCTCAAAAATATCTTGGATGTCAGTTCGTTTGGTCGTACGGTTGCGTTGTTCGGTTAATTACGACGAAACACAAACGGACGCGAAAAACGATCCAAGTTACGCGACGAATGGAATTTTATCATGCCAATCACTAAAATAAAAAATTTTAATGATTACATAAATTTTTGGATGTTCGGATATATTCAGAACATAAGATATGCGTGAAAATGCAAACTTATGCACTTTTTGACGCTTTTAGTCCCTATTGATAAAAAAAGTTTATTCTTGCGCACCAAACACCTCAAAGCCTATTTCTAAGCTATATAAAGGATATTTAGGGCATATTTAACTTATGATCAAGTTCCGGAATGTTCATCACAGTACGAATCGGCATACTTTCGCAGTTTGTCAAAATTAGTCCCTGTAAGCGAATAAACTTGATTTCGCCACACCAAACCCTCCAAAACTTATTTCTAAGTTATGTAAAGGTTATTTAAGGTATGTTAAGCCTATGTCACTATTATATAGTGTTTTTTGCATTAAACTGGTTATATTTACGCATCTGTTCGCGTATAACCTTCCAGAAAGCGATTTAAAGCTCAAAAACTAACATGAATTGATATGTGCACATGATACACATATTTATACAAATCCCAAGTATGAAACACAATATTTCATTGATTTGGTATTTGTTTGATGGTCGCAGAGGCACAGGTTTCACAGTCTCCCCTACTTTAGGAAATTTCGTCCCGAAATTTATTCGTAGGAGTCTGTCCGTGACTTTGTGTTAAATAACCATCAAAGATATGCAAGGCATAATCCTGTCATTTCCTTGGATGGATATTCTTCAGAAACGAAAATGAAAATGAATGGATAATAATTTTCTTCAACGAGTATTCTTCAGAAATGGAAATGAAGGAATAATCAAAAGGATATTCATTTCCTCAACGGACATTCTTTAGAAACGAAAATGAACGGACGGAGTCATTTTCAACGGGTGCTTCATCAGAAATGGAAATGAAGGAATAATCAAACGAATATTCATTTCCTCAACGGACATTCTTCAGAAACGAAAATGAACGGACGAAGTCATTTTCAACGGGTGCTTCATCAGAAATGGAAATGAAGGAATAATCAAACGGATATTCATTTCCTCAACGGACATTCTTCAGAAACGAAAATGAACAGACGGAGTCATTTTCAACGGGTGCTTCATCAGAAATGGAAATGAAGGAATAATCAAACGGATATTCATTTCCTCAACGGACATTCTTCAGAAACGAAAATGAACGGACAGAGTCATTTTCAACGGGTGCTTCATCAGAAATGGAACTGAAGGAATAATCAAACGGATATTGTCATACCCCGACCACGTATAACATACAAAACGTGGCGGAAACATCGGGGAGTGTTGTAACAGAATTAATTGTTTCAAATCCATGGCAAACAAAGTTGTATTTTATTTATTAAACAAGAGTTACATTGTCTTAACACAGGAAATACGGAGTTTATAACATAATTAAACAAAGTCTATCATCGTTTTTAGTCTCTAAGGCACAGGTCCGCCCTAGTTTCATGATCGTCATCCTATGGAAAAGCACCTGAAAACACATGTGAAAGTAGGTACGTCAGCATAAAAATGCCTGTGAGATACATAGGTTTTGTGAAAATAGGATTCATGACTTAAGTTTAAGAAATTTTGTTTAATAACAGTCAGTCATGAACCTTGCAAATTTGATTTGTTTTATAAATCTTTTGAAAAACCATAAATTCAGATGATATGTATAAATAAGAGAATAAAGTATGGTTAAATAAATAACCAAGTAAAATGAGTTTGTATAAGGTAAGTTGATTGGTAAAACAATGTCTTGTGAAAAGTATGTTATTTGTATAAAAAGTCATATGTCTAAATTGAAATGATTTAAATAACGCTACAATATGTAATACCATGCAATCACTTATATATAGGAAGTACTAGCGGCGTATCCACCATGTTTATATCATATTACACATGCCTCGTTACTTAAATCACTTAAACAAACCACCAATGTATAAAGTCTATGTTTAAACCAATAGTCAAAAGTCCTTGTATAAGCCATGTCAAATGTTTATAAGTCCAAAAGTAGTCAAGTAATGTGTAACAAAAGTTATGTATTGTAAGTAAAGTATTGTCATATAGTCCAAAATGTATAAATGTACAAAACAAAGTATTTTGAATATATCAAAAAGTTATGTTTTGCAAAGTAATGCATGTTACATTGCTACAAACATTTATGTGGTAAGTTAACGCATACATTCAAGCCTTGAGACAGTCGGATAACCCTTTCAGTCAAGGTTATCAAAAGAAATGTTTTCGGATTCAGTGATTCCTTACATCCAAACAAACCCGGGATGTCAGGAATGGGATTTGTCAAGTCCTATGGTACCACTACTTACTCCCGAGCGGCGTAGCAAATGTTAATGAACGTAATAAAGACCCGTTTGTGCAAACCAAATGTTATAGCAGTTGTATACATGTCATATGAAAACAATGTACTAAGTATGCTAAGTTAACATACAAAGTAGAAAAGTCATGTAAATCAATGTGCTAGCATGCTATCAGTCAACATACATAGCAGAAATGTAATGTAAAACAATGTACTAAGTATGCACACAATGGACATACATAGCATGAAATGAAATGAAATCATGTACTATAATGTACTAACAAACATAGCCGGTATATGATGTGAAAAACAGGAAAGCAGGAAAGTAACAAGTAGGCACATGTGTTCCACCCCAAAATGTTTGGAAAACAGTAAAAGAGGGGTCTACGTACTCACTTGTGATTACTCAGTAGTCCTGGAGTGATAATCAAACAATGATAGTGATCACGGAATCAAACGACACCTAATATAGGTAACTATGTTAATAAACCGGACCTAAATCGGAAGATCGGGTAGCATGAGGGTTTGTAAACCAAACGAGTATGGAAACTCGTGTAATATGGTTTAACAAACCTACATACTAAAAAGAAACTTAACCTAAGTGTTTACGACCCATTACGACCCGTTTAGGTAGCTTATGCTACTTTAACGCGTCGTTCGCGTGAAACGCGTTCAGACCGCCTAACTAGCCCTATGACAAGTGTTATATGCCTAAACATGTTACATAATCAGTTATGTGACAAAAGTTTAGGTTACATATGCCTAATTACCAATTATACATGAAAAGGGTATTCTGGTAATTTACCTATGGCATATAAACTACCTATCATACAACTACTCAAACGATGTGACCATAGGGTATAACCTCGGAAGGTTATTCCCTACCTACTATGGTCACCTAATGTATTTGGTCGGATCCTAATGATCGACCAAACTGGGTCGGGTTCGAAGGTATAAGCGATTTATTAGATCGCTTACCCTACGACCCTAGACGACGTGGTAATCAGTAGGCATAGTCCCAAAGGACTATAACCAACGTGATTACACTCACGTTGCGAAGTTCAAACGAACTTCGCATTGAACATAAACTGGTCAATGCTTTGTTTGACTTTCTGACTCTAAAAGACTCGAAAAGCAATAAAAGAACGAAAGAATACTTACGAAGGGTCCCCGAATGCTAATTTCGATTCAAAAATCTCAGGTATGAAACAATTGTTTCAACTTAGAGTTTCTCAAATCAAAATTCTTGTAAGTTTTGCAATGGGGTGATGGGGTATTTATAGTTTTCGGGTAACCGTTAGGATCGTTTGTCGAATATCGTGCCTTAATCGCATCCGTACAAGTGTTGGAAATTTGTGGTGACTAAAATTTGGTTCTTATCAGCTGACTAGACAAGTGTGAGTGTGTGGTGGAGGATTAAACAGCTGCAATCTGCTGTTTGATTCATTTAATCTGGTCAGAAGGGGCCACGCGGCCCGCTTCAGGATGCACATAATCTAATGCGGGCCGCTTGGACATGTCAGATCAGAAACATGTTTGAAAAATGACAGTTTCAGTCCCTGCACGTGCTTAAGGCTATTTCTGACACTTCTAAGGCCCGTAAAGCCAACTTTAAGGCCCTAAAATGATGCCTAAACATTGTGGACATGAAACATGTTCAAAAATATGCCGGATGATGGTTCGTTTGGTCGTACGAACGCGATGTTCGCTTAATTACGACGGAATGCGCACAAGCGCGAAAAACGATCCAAATGAGGCGACGAATGAATTTTTGGCAAGCCAAACACTAAAGCATAATATAGTCATGCTTACATAAATTTTTGGATGTCCGGATGTATTCAGAACGTAAGTTATGCGCGAAAGTGCAAACTTGTGCACTTTTTGACTCTTTTAGTCCCTGAATCCAAAAGTTTATTTTAGCATACCGAACCCCTCAAAGCCTATTTCTAAGCTATGTAAAGGATATTTATGGTATGTTTAAGTTATGGTCATGTTCCGGAATGTTCGTTACAGTTCAAATTGGCATACTTTCGCAGTTTGTCAAGTTTAGTCCCTGTAAGCGAATTAACTTGTTTTTGCCATACCAAAGCCTTCAAAACTTATTTCTAAGTTATGTAAAGTTTATTTAAGGTATGTTAAGTATATGTTGATGTTCCGGAGTATTTGTCGCATTAAACTGAGTACGTTTACGCACCAGTTTGCGTATAACTCTCCAGAAAGTGATGTAGAGTTTGAAATTACATAAAAGTCAAAACATGAAAAATGTAAAACACAACCAAACAAACATTGGGATCAAATAACATTGTTTTATTGATAACAATACTGTTTACAATGATTAAAAGCACAGATGTTACAGATATTCATTTCCTCAACGGACATTCTTCGGAAACGAAAATGAACGGACAGAGTCATTTTCAACGGGTGCTTCATCAGAAATGGAAATGAAGGAATAATCAAACGGATATTCATTTCCTCAACGGACATTCTTCAGAAACGAAAATGAACGGACGGAGTCATTTTCAACGGGTGCTTCATCAGAAATGGAAATGAAGGAATAATCAAACGGATATTCATTTCCTCAACGGACATTCTTCAGAAACGAAAATGAATGGACGGAGTCATTTTCAACGGGTGCTTCATCAGAAATGGAAATGAATAGAATTAACTCTAGACACATGACAAAACTTGTTTTGGTTTCTGTACACTAAATTCCATAATTATGTATGCATCCATAATTACGTAATTTCTTGCACAGTTCTCACAATTTGTTTTATAATGTGAAGGGGATAGAATTTGAACAAGCTTGAGACAACTATAATTAGGTCAACACATAAGCACATAATTGTTTTCTTGGTCATTAATTTGTTATCAGTTTGTTATTAATTGTTATATCTTGACGTCGATTTGAACATGGGTATTCAAGGTACACTAGGAACCCAGTCGATGGACTTCAACGTCATCAAGAATCTATCTGAAAAGATAGGATGATCTTCCAAAAATTTTAGTTTTGTTTACAAGGAAACGTAACATTCGAATTAAGGTACACAAAAATTAAGGACTTACAGAAATACCCTTAGGTACCCTATTAAGGATTTATAGTGCCACTTTGGGTATTCGTCCAGAGTTGTAACTTGCACCTTGTACTTCGTTTCCTTGGAAGAAACGGGTACTTAGGATTTTTGTGGAAAACGCAAGACATCATAAAATGGAAGAATTTTGGAAGTAGTTTGTTCTTCAAGGAATACGGTTCCTTGATTGTCGGTATTGTAGGGGATTTGTTGTTTATACATGCAACCACATTTGTACATTGCAATGTAAATAAAAGATTTATTTATAAACAACAACAACTTTTTCATAGACCATGATAACAAAAGAAATAATACATAAGGCTCGATTATTTCTAAACAGCGTCATCTTCTAGTCAGTCAAATGCTCATCCTTGCGCTGGATTTGCATTAGCAAGCTTTGGGCAATTTCTTCGGAAATGGCCCATCTTGCCACAGTTGAAGCAAGAACCTGGTGGAAAACGGGCTTGAGCAGGATTGTTGCCAGCTTGATTGGGTGCAGCTGCAGCTGGGCAAACTCTTGCTGTTTGACATATAAGTCCACAAATTTGGCATTTGCGGCACTTTACACTGGCATGATGATGAAGGCTACATTGGTTGCACAAGGGCGCAGTTCCCTTGTATGACTTCCTAGTAGGGGGTTGAGCTGGTTGGTTGGGAACAGTTTGATCGTTGTGAGCAACCACGGTGAAGTTCTGGGAAGCCTTTCGCTTCTTAGACTTCTTGGAGGACTCAGTCTGCTCATCCTTTGGTTTTGATTCCTCGATCGGTTTCTTATCATCCTTTCAGAAAAGTTTACCTTTCCTGATCTGAGATTCAGTCAAGGTAGCGGATAACTCAATGGCCTGTCTAACTGTAGTGGGGTTACTACTAGTAACAATGTCTTGTACTGAGTCAGGGAAGCCATCAATGTACTTCTCGATTGCCTTATACAAAGGCGTACCCATGTTCAGGCATAACAGACTTAACTCCTCATAACGGTCCGTGTAGGCTCGATGCTCACCGCTATCTTGCTTAAGATCGTCGAATTGCCTTTCCAATGTCCTAATCTCATGACGAGGACAGAATTTCCTCATCATTAGAGCTCGTAGCTCTTCCCATGTTTGAGCCAGTGCCACATCAGCACCCCTATCTCTCATCACACCATTCCACCATGTTAAAGCTCATTTCTCATAGACACTAGATGCGAATTCAACCTTTCGCTCATTTGGACACTGAACATGTCTGAAGGTGCTCTTTAGACTGTCGAACCATTGCAGAAGTGCAGTCGCTCCTTGAGACCCAGAAAACTTTGATGGCTTAGCTGAGTTGAACTACAGGGCGCATTATTGTTGTTATTGAGGGCTTGGTTAACTTGAGCAATGAGGTTTGGGAGTACAACAACCATTTGCTGCGTAATGATAGCTGCCAGTTCTTCATTAGGTATCTGATTGTCGCGTCGAGGAGGCATTCTAAAAGAGGAAGTATGGGAGAAAACAAGTGAAATGGTATTGGGTAAGAATAGGATGTTACAATTACTGACTAAGAAGGCATGGATGATGGTCATTTGTTCGAACCACGAAGCAAACAAACGACACACAAAACCTGAATCAAAGTAAATAGGACCTCATAATGTATCGCGAAGATATGCTTGCCTATAAGTAGACACTCACCCCAAGAGTTCCCAGGTAAGAGTGACTGGTCCGATACTACGGATTTGTACAAATACTCTAGCCTTAGACAGAAAATTCAGGGTACAGGCACCCACCCTTCCAGTTTGCACGTGTTCACATTATTTAGATCCAAACTTTGACGAGATTTTGAAAACTTTGAAGGTTCAAAACCTTATAATAAATCATCCTCGAATAGATGATCAGTTTTCAAAGCAGATTCGAAATTTGTGTTCTTGTTTTGGTTGTCACTTATGGATAAGTGACGGTATTGTTTTAAGATCTAAACACAAGAATCTTTTGTTAGGATCCTAGGAAGGTTATAGTCTAGGTCAAAGCATTACTAATAACCTAATTCCCTATAACCATGTGCTCTGATACCAACTTTTCTGTCACACCCCGACCGCGTTAAAACAACAAACCACGGCGGAAACGTCGGGGAGTGTCGTAACAGAATCATTGTTTCATAACACATGGATTGAAGTTCTGTTTTATTGAATTAAATGTATTACCTTGCATTGAAATTAGAAACAAAACATGAACAAATAGACTTTCATTGTTATTAAGTCACTAAAGCCTTGTCCGTTCCTATGTGTGCAAGCATCAATATCATCTTCAAACATCACTAACTATGGTACCAGAAACACATGTGAAAATACGTCAGCATAAAAATGCCGGCGAGTACATAGGTTTTATGTGAGAGTCAGATTCATGGCTCGTTTACATTTTGAAAATAACTTGAACACCTTTTGATAATTGATAATTAGAAAACCAAGTTTTATAAAATGTTTATAATGTAAATCGAAATAACCAAGTCAAAACAGTGTTGCTATAATTTGTGAAATCTCGATACCATGAATCTTAACTCAAAACATTTGTTTTGTAAACCCCAATCGTAAATTGTTTTTGTAATAAAACTCGATATTTGTTAGAAAAACCTTGTAATATAACTTTGTTTTGATAACCTTTGCCCAAGTGATCTAGATAACGCAACGATATATAATGTGTTAAAAGCACTTATATATTGGAAGTACCAGCGGCGTATCCACCATGCTTTTATCACATTACACTCACCCCGTTACCTAATCACTTCCCTAACCCAACGGTTCAAACAGATCCAAACGGTTCACATCAATGGTTCAAACAGATTCAAACGGTTCACATCAACGGTTCAAACAGATTCAAACGGTTCACATAAATCAAACAGTTACAAACGGTTCCAACAGTACAAATAATTCACATAGATCAAACAGCTTCAAACGGTTCAAACAGTTCAAAATGTAAAACAATGTGTCCATATGCTGGATGAACATATGCGACAAAAGTATTTATGAAAATCAATATGCTAGCATGCTAAGAGAACATACATAGCAAAACATAATGAAATCATGTACTATAAGTGCACTAATGAACATAGCGAGTATATATTATGAAAGCATGAAAAGCATGAAAGTAACAAGTAGGCACATGTGTTCCACCCCAAAACAGTTTGAAAACAGTAAGAGAGGGGGGCTATGTACTCACTTGAGGATGCTTAGAAGTCTTTAATAACAACCAAGCAAAGCTAGAGGGATCACGGAATCAAACGACACCTAATATAGGTAACTACGTTAATAAACCGGACCTAAATCGGAAGATCGGATAGGATGACGTTTCGTAAACCAAATGAGTATTGGAACTCATATGATATGGTTTAACAAAGCCTACATACTAAATCGAAACCTATCCTAAGTGCTTTCGACCCGTTACGACCCATTAAGATAGCTTACGCTACTTTAACGTGTCGTTCACGCGAAGGCGCGTTCAAGACATCTAACTAGTCCTATGACAAGTATTATTTGCCAAAACGTGTTTAATTATCTTGAATAATCAGTTAAGTGACAAAAGTTTAAGTTATATTTACTTAGAATCCAATTATGCATGAAAAGGGCATTTTAGTCATTTACCTAAGGCATATAAACTACCTATCATATAACTACTTAAACTATGTGACCATAAGGTATAACCTCGGAAGGTTATTCCCTATACAACTATGGTCACTAAACATGCTTGGTTGGATCCTAATGATCGACCAAACGGGTCGAGTTCGAAAGTCTAAGCGGTGGTTTAGACCGCTTGACTTACGACTCTAAACAAGCACTAATCTAAAAGTGACGAGCTAAACATGTTAAAACATGCTTAACTAAGTTAGAAAACAGGTTTAGATATCAAAACAAAGTGTTTTGATACCCAAGAGAGTTTGGTTGCAAAATACGCATAAAACACATTTTGACCGAAACTACGACTCGTCACTACGCCTAGTCAACGTGGTAATCCGTAGGTATAGTCATAAGGGACTATAACCATCGTGATTACGCTCACGTTGCAAAGTTCAAACGAACTTTGTGTTGACGATTGACTGGTCAAAGCAGAAAGTCAAACACCGTTTGACTGCCACGCTAGAAAAGCGATAAAAGCACGAAAGAAGCTTACAAATGGTCCAAGCTAGGGAGAACTTGATCTATAACACTCAAGTATAAAGCAAAGGCTACAACTTAGAGTGTTAATCAGATCAAGGGTGAGTGAAATGGAATGAGGGCATGGGTATATATAGTTTTCAGTAAACTGTTAGGATCGTTTCTTGCTAAAGAGGGATTAATCTAGGCCATATATGTGGGCAAATGGTTTTAGAAACCATGGGGACATGATAAACAAGCTAAAACAAGCAGATGGTATCCAAAACAATAGTTAAAAACCATCAAAACAGCTGATTTGGACCAAGTTCAATGTTTCTGTCTGGCAAGACCTCACGCCCCATGTAAGAATAGGTCTCATCTTACGCGGCCCGCCTACGACAGTTTCCAGAATTGTCAAATTTGGTCCCTGCACTTGAAAAACTTGCATTTTGATGCATTTTTGACACTTTTAAGCCCTGTTAACCCCATTTCAACGCTCTAAAATGAAGTTAAAGTATAGGGAACTTAAAATATGCTCAAAAATATCTCGGATGTTGGTTAGTTTGGTCGTACCATTGCGTTGTTCGGTTAATTACGACGAAACACGAACGGACGCGAAAAACGATCCAAATTACGCGACGAATGGAATTTTATCATGCCAATCACTAAAATAAAATATTTTAATGATTACATAAATTTTTGGATGTCCGGATATATTCAGAACGTAAGATATGCGCGAAAATGCAAACTTATGCACTTTTTGACGCTTTTAGTCCCTATTGATCAAAAAAGTTTATTCTTGCGCACCAAACACCTCAAAGCCTATTTCTAAGCTATGTAAAGGATATTTAGGGCATATTTAACTTATGATCAAGTTCCGGAATGTTCGTCACAGTATGAATTGGCATACTTTCACAGTTTGTCGGAATTAGTCCCTGTAAGCGAATAAACTTGATTTCGCCACACCAAACCCTCCAAAACTTATTCCTAAGTTATGTAAAGGTCATTTAAGGTATGTTAAGCCTATGTCACTATTCCGGAGTGTTTGTTGCATTAAACTGGTTATATTTACGCATCAGTTCCCGTATAACATTCTAGAAAGCGATTTAAAGCTCGAAATCGAACATGAATTGATAAGTGCACATGATACACATATTTATACAAATCCCAAGTATGAAACACAATATTTCATTGATTTGGTATTTGTTTGATGGTCGCAGAGGTACAGGTGTCACAAATCTTTCCCATCCATGTGTTGCACATGGTTTTGAATACTCTGGGACCTCAAATACCAGCTCCAAGTATTGAAAAAGTTGCATAAAAGACCCTGAAATTCAAGCTGGTTGCTGAAAATAGAATTTCTGTCAAAAGTAGGCCGTCACATCATGCCACGGCACCACCCCTTTGGGGTCGCGCTACGCCACCACTCACCATAGCCAGAAAGTTTTGAAAAAATGGCAGAAATGGTCCCTGCAGCATGTTTAAGCCATTTTCGATGCGTTTAAACCCTGTTCACCCATTTTAAAGGCTCTACAAAGATGTTAAAGCATAGTGAACTTGAAACATGCTTGAAATTATCTCGGATGTCGGTTCGTTTGGTCGTACGGTTGCGTTATTCGGTTAATTAAGACGAAACTCGAATGGACGCGAAAAACGATCCAAATTACACGACGAATGGAATTTTAGCATTCCAATCACTAAGATAAAATATTTTAATGATAACAAAAAATTTTGTATGTCCGGATATGCTCAGAATGTAAGATATGCGCGTAAATGCAAACTTATGCACTTTTTGACGCTTTTAGTCCCTGTTGATCAAATAAGTTTATTTTCACATACCAAACCCCTCAAATCCTATTTCTAAGCTATGTAAAGGATATTTGAGGTATGTTTAGCTTATGATCAAGTTTCGGAATGTTTGTTACTATAGAAATCGGCATAGTTTCGCAGTTTGACGCAAATAGTCCATGCGATCGAATAGACTTGATTTCAACACACCAAACCCTCCAAAACTTATTTCTAAGTTATGTAAAGGTTATTTAAAGTATGTTAAGACTATGTCACTGTTCCAGAGTGTTTTTCGCATTAAACTGAATACGTTTATGCATCAGTTCGCGTATAACTTTCCAGAAAACGATTTAGAGCTCGAAATTGAACGAGAATTGATATGTGCAAAAGTCACATAGAATTGTTCAAACTCCTAGAATGAAATACAAGATTTCATTGGATCTGTACTTCTATGATGGTCGTAGAGGCACAGATGTCACATAAAAAATGTGATAAATGGTCTCACTGATGATATGCCAGTAGGTTTTTACACGCTTAGTAGATTGTTTTCGAGATATAAACCTAAATATCAAATACTTACTTATCTCGTGGGGAACATCTCTTGGATATATGGGTAACCCCTGAAATCTTGTTTGAGAGATTGCCTGATTCTGAGATACTAGGTCTTTATATTGTTTGATATCTGGGGTATTATACCTGGACTTCTGATATTGCGGAAGCAATGGCCTAGTCCTCGTATAATACTTTACGCACTTTAAAAAGCTCACCCTCTGCATAAAAATTGATAAATATCGAAAGATACGAATCAAGTGAAGTTGTAAAGAAGATTCCCAAGGGGAACACACCTAAAGTCGAGCCTTCATCTCTTTGACTGAACGGATGTTCATACCTGAGCTCTCAAGGTCTCGCACTAACCCAGAATACAGATATCAAATTGGTATACTCACCTGTAAGACTGAATCTAGGGAATTTTGATATGGGAGTATATTTTGAGGTGGGATACGCGAATAAGTTAAGCTCTTAAAACACTAAATCGTATCTCGAATCGATTGAACTTTGTGTGAAAATTTAAGTGGATCAGTATACTAACAATCTAAGTGAATCATTTAGAACTTAAAGTGTTTAAAGCTCAACGGTACTAGTGATTTGTTATAAACTGATATGATCCTCTGACACGGACTCAAACAAAAATATTGTCTGTAAATATGTCTTTAAATATTTCTTTACTACTTTATGTTTCAGAAAAATACAAAAAGATTTTGTTTTCACTTTATTTTCGACAACCGATAACCGAGAGCTGAGTTTCAAAATCTAAGTATGCTGATCCTGTTTCTGAAAATAAACAAGTTCACTAATTTGAAACTTGAAGTTTTAAAATCAAAATAAAAAACAGTTTGTGATATGTCCAAGGTCATTAATTTGGACTTGGATGATTAACTGTGAGGGATTTGGATTCTTAAATTGTGAAAATCTGTTGTAAAGAGTCAGGGTATAGTTTTGGATTCTTAATACTGCCAAAACTTTGAAGTTTGTTGATAAGGGAAGTGGATTCAAGTTAATCCTGGATATATTCATATTATTATATTTTAGAGCCAGGTTCTTGATTCAAAAACGTTTTTAAGAGCCAGGTAATCATTCCTGGATGCTCAAAATGTTTTTATTATAAATGTTTGAGATTTGTAGATAAAAGTTCCAGATTACGATCCTGATAGCCGAGTCTAAGGGGGAGTCTGAAGACGAGCTCGACGCAAGGGGGAGCTTGTATCCAGAAAGCCAGGTGTCAATTCCAAATGTCACACCCCAACCGATGACGGAAACATCGGGGCATGGCACTGAGCGAAACAGATTGTCAAGAGAAATTCCATAACGACTAAATTACCAAATAGTTAATATTATGTCCCATACCATAACCTATTAAGTAATCTAATTATTACAAATGGCGATATTCTCAAAACACATCATGTTCCGACAACTCAGATTTCAACTAAAATATAAATTGTCTTTGTTTCTAGACTCTCTCCTACTTGATTCCACAAAAGCAAGAGTACAGCGTCCTCACATCTTAAGCACCTGTCACATACGTTAAAATAAAGGTCAATACACATAGTGTAAAGGTGAGCATACAAGTTTAATATTGCATATAGAGTTCAAAATCGTTTACGCATAACCAGCATGTACAATGTATAATGTAAAACATGTAAGTTATCTACAAAGATCCTATCAATACCAATGACTGTGAGTTGACTGCGAGTAGCGAGTGCGCAACACATATTCACCACTGTGAACACGTGAAGTAATTTTCCTTAACAACCCCTGAATGAACAGGTGCTGAGTCCAAACTATAGTACTATCGTTGCTAAGGCAGGTAGACAGCAATCAATGTGTTAACATAACAAACAGGCATTCATCGAGTCACGTATAACATGTACTAGAGGTTAGCGTATAAATAGTGTTTGCGTTTTGTGTTCGATGTGATTTAGAATAAGTAACGTATGTAACACCCAAAAGTACATAAAGCAAAAAGGGATCGAGTATACTCACAGATTGTGTTTAACAAGTAAACACTCTCTTGGATTGAAGGGAGCGCTGAGAGAGATTAGCCTGAACAGTTAACGATTGCATAAACGATGAGCGGCGCATAAAACAATGCAAGTGTACCAAATATTGGATGGTAATCCGATCGGGTGGCAATCCGATCGGATGGCCAGTCGATCGGGTGGCAATTCGTTTGGATGGTCATCCGATCGGATGGCCATTTGATTGGATTATCACCTCGTTTAGTAAGGATGCGTTTGTGTATGATGGTTTGTACTTTGAAGTTTTCATTGTAGTATTTTAAAAATAGAGAGTTATCTCTACCCTTCAGGTCGGTCGATCGAACGGCGGTTCGATGGGACAGCAATCCGATTGGTAGGACACTTAGTGAAAACAAGTTCACAGCAGGACGGTCACTCGATCGGATGGCTATCCGATCGGGTGGCAATCCATATGTGTTGAACATGTTGAAAATTGGTTAAGTACCAAAGTCCCAAACGTCACACGATCGGACGGTCACTCGATCATGTGTTGGACATGTTGAAAATTGGTTAAGTACCAAAGTCCCAAACGTCACACGATCGGACGGTCACACGATCACGGTTCGAGTCGGTTGTTCATGTTCAAACCCGAAATCAGTATTCTCATAGATAGAATTCAGATCTGGAACTAACACATCACTAAGAATGAGTAGAAGGTCAGAACAAGCTCTGATTCTATCGGTTTTGAGTGCATTGAGTGTAACAGATTTAAAAGAAAGTTGGAAATCCTTTTTTCAATACTTTCATTCATGAATTTGTGTAGATCTATGCGAAGACATTGGTTAATCTTGTGGAAATCCTTCAGATCTAAGTTGTTCTTGGTGGAATGAAGCCAACCATTGAAGTTCCTAAGAACTCCATTGATGACATCACCCTAGAACACCTCAAATCCGGTGATTTCACAGTTAAAAGTTAAGATTCAAAGGTGAAAATGATGAAGAAGTGCGTGTAGATCATAGAAGTACAATATTTAGGTTGAAAACTTACAAGAATCGAGAGAAATCGAGGGAAAAGAGTGCTAGAGTGCTGCTGGTCCAACAAGGAGATGTCACGTCACAAATGATGTGACAGATGGGTATTTATAGCGTTTTCCCAAAAAGGAAAGTGGGGAAAGTGGCTGGTCGATCGGGTGGCAACTCGATCGGGTGGCAACGCGATCAGATGACAACCCAATCAGATGGCAATCCGATCGGATGGCCACTCGATCCACTTGTCTGGCGCGATGAGTTTTGTCGTTTCCATTCACGTGTTTGCGATGCGATTCGAGAGAGCGATGCGATAGTGTTACCTACTAGTTACCCAAATAACGTAACTACTATATCTAACATACAATCACTATAATTTAACTTGCGTTTAGCGTTCTCGATTCGATTGCGATGCGATAGATTACGTTTGCGATTAACACCTCAACATAAACATAACGTGCACAAGTAACACATAAATAGCACACACACGTAATTCGAGTTGCGATTGCGATAGCGATAAGCGATAAATCGATTAAACATGCGATTAAATAGCGATTAAACCTCGATTATTAATAGATACTCCAGATAATACAACTAAAGCGATTAAATAAATATATTCAATTACAAGTCAAAGAAGTCAAAAAAGTAGTTGAGCAAGGAGTGACAGATCGCAATTAGCAATCTTTTCTTCTTTTGGCTTTAATCTTGACTTTGACTTTGACTTTCGAAACACGGGGTGTTACAGCCTCCCCCACTTAAGGGAATTTCGTCCCGAAATTAGGTTTCAGCCGTAACAAACAACTGTGGGTACTTAGCCTTCATGTCGCTTTCGAGTTCCCAGGTGAACTCTGCGCCTCGTTTGCCTTCCCATCGGACTTTCACAATGGGGATGCGTGAGGGTCTGAGCACCTTGGCTTCTCGTCCCACGATCTCGACAGGATTTTCCACGAAGTGTAATGTTTCGTCCACTTTCAACTCCTCCAGAAGGACATGTAATTCCTGGTCGGCCAAGTACTTTCTGAGGTTCGAAACATGGAAAGTCGGGTGGACGTTACTCAATTCCTATGGTAGTTCAAGTCTGTAGGCTACCTTACCAATCCTTTCCAGAATCTTAAAAGGGTCCAACATATCGAGGCGCGAGCTTTCCTTTCTTGCCGAATCTGATCACCCCCTTCCAAGGTGCAACCTTTAGGAGTACGTGTTGGCCAACGTCAAATTCAAGGGGCTTGCGGCGTCTATTAGCGTAAATTTTCTGTCGGCTCCTAGCTTTTGACAAATTGCCTCGAATCTGGAGGATCTTGTCAGTCGTTTCTTGCAACAGCTCGGGACCGGTAATTTGCGTGTCTCCGATCCCGTGCCATACAATAGGCTATCGACATCTCCTTCTGTATAAATCCTCAAATGGTGCCATTTGTATGCTAGAATGATAATTGTTATTGTACAAGAATTCGACCAAAGGTAAGTACGCGTCCCAATTACCACCGAAATCTTTGACACACGAACGGAGCATGTCTTCAAGGGTGCAAATCGTTCTTTCAGTCTGACCGTCCGTTTGGGGATGGAAAGCGGTACTTAGATTAAGAGTAGTACCGAGAGCAGATTGAAACGTTTCCCAAAAACGCAAGGTAAACCAACCATCGTGGTCAGAGATGATGTCGCGAGGCGTCCCATGTCGACTAATGATCTCGTTGGTGTAGATTCGGGCTAATCTTTCTACCTTGTAGTCTTCTCGTATCGGTAGGAAGTAAGCTAACTTAGTCAAACGGTCAACCACAACCCAAATGCTATCATGACCAGATTGAGTACGCGGAAGTTTCATTATGAAGTTCATAGCTATGCTCTCCCCTTTCCACATCGGGATTTCGGGCTGAACGAGTAAGCCAGAGGGTCTTGATGCTCAGCCTTGACCTTGGAACAGGTATGGCATTTCAAAACATAGATAGCGATATCCTTCTTCATGCCCGGCCACCAGTACTTGTAGCGCATGTCCTGGTACATCTTGTCAGCACCGGGATGAATAGAATATCGAGATTTGTGGGCTTCATCCATCGGAAGTTGTCGCAATTTCGTACGCTTGGGAATCCAAATTCGGTCCAAGTAGTGAAAGATACCATTCGACTTATTCTTGAGTTAGGCGCCATCATTTAGAATCCTTTCCTTCTTCAAAGTTCGCTCGGTAAAACAAGCATGCTGCGCATCACAGATAAGGGTTTTGAGATGAAATTGGGCTTGAGAATTACGAACGCTAACCAAGTAGCTTCGTCGACTGAAGGCATCGGCGACGACGTTTGCTTTGCCAGGATGGTAACGGATCTCACAGTCGTAATCGTTGAGCAGTTCTACCCACCGGCGTTGACGCATATTCAGTTCCTTTTGGTCAAAGATATGTTGTAGGCTCCTATGATCGGTGAAGATCGTACACTTGGTACCATAAAGGTAGTGTCGCCAGATCTTTAATGCGAAAACAACTACGCCAAGCTCGAGGTCGTGTGTGGTGTAGTTCTTCTCGTGGATCTTGAGCTATCGAGAAGCATACGCGATAACCTTATCTAGTTGCATGAGAACACAACCAAGACCAAGGTTTGAGGTATCGCAGTAGACTACGAAGTTGTCGTTTCCGTCAGGCAGTGAGGGCACGGGAGCATTGCAAAGCATTGTCTTGAGAGCTTGAAAGGCTTCCTCCTGTTTGGTTCCCTAAACAAAAGGTTTATCCTTATGCGTAAGAGAGGTTAACGGCATGACGATTCTCAAGAAACCTTCGATAAAACAGCGATAATAGCCTGTCAATTCTAGAAAAGAACGAACTTCAGATGGATTCTTGGGTATAACCAACTCTTAACGGCTTCGATCTTCACAGGGTCAACGTGGATACCTTGACTATTGACAATGTGACCCAAGAATTAGACCTCCTCCAGCCAGAATTCACACTTGGAGAACTTGGCATAGAGACGGTTTCCCTGGAGTAACTCAAGAACCAAACGTAGATGCTGCGAGTGTTCGGCCTTTGATTTTGATTAGATCAGGATATCGTCGATGAATACGATTACGAAGCGATCAAGGAAGGGTTTGCACACTCGATTCATCAAATCCATGAAGACTGCAGGAGCGTTGGTCAAACCAAAAGGCATGACAACAAACTCATAGTGACCATAACGGGTTCGAAAAGCGGTTTTGGGTATATCCTCCTCTTGAATTCGTAGCTGGTGATAGCCTGAACGTAGATCGATCTTCGAAAAACACGTAGCACCTTGTAGTTGATCAAATAAATCATCGATTCGAGGCAAGGGATATCGATTCTTGATTGTCAACTTATTCAACTCCTTATAGTCGATACAAATCCTGAACGAACCATCCTTCTTTTTGACGAAAAGGACAGGCGTGCCCCATGGAGAGGTGGTAGGGGGAATAAAGCCTTTGTCAAGAAGTTCCCGGGGATGACTTGAGAGTTCGCGCATTTCAGAAGGAGCGAGACGATACGGCGCTTTAGCAACAGGGTTAACTCAAGGAATGAGGTCGATTCGGAAATCGATATCACGAGCGGGTGATAAACCGGGTAGATCATTGGGGAAAACATTAGGAAATTCACGAACAACGGGGACCAGATCCACCTCCTTAACTTCCTTTTTCTCCGCTACTACAATGTGTGCCAAGAAAGCTTGGTATTCCTTGCAGAGATACCTGCTAGCCTGAACACACGACATGAGTTGAAGTTTCTTTGATGTGACTTCACCATAAACACACATTTGATCACCATTCGCGAGCGAGAATCGAATCATCTTATCGAAGCAAACAACTTCAGCATGCTTTTCACGAAGAAAGTCCATGCCTACTATGACGTCAAAACTTCCGAGTTGCATCAGAATAAGGTTGATAGGAAAGACGTGATTGTTGAGCTTGAGAGTACAATCACGAAGAACATAATTGACAGCGACGGTTCTTCCGGTGGCAACTTCAACATCGAACGTCTAGGGGAGATGAGCGCGCTTACGATTGAGGAGCTTTTCGAATTCAAATGATACAAAACAGTTATCTGCTCCAGTATCAAATAAACACGTAGCATATATACCATTCACGAGAAACGTACCATTGACCACATTATTATCGGCTTGAGCTTGGCGGGTGTTAATGTTGAATGCACGTCCGCGTGCTGCTGCTTGTTGATGCTGTTGCTGAGGCTGCTGCTGGGGCTGCTGCTGTTGTGGCTCTTGCTTGACCACTCGGTTCGGGCACATGTTGGCGAAGTGGTTGGGATCACCACATGCATAGCAAGCTCTAGCATTGACCGCAGGTGCCTGAGCCGCTTGATGGCCTTGAGGAGCAGCAAGGAGAGCTTGATGAGCAGGAGCTTGAACTTGAGTTGGAGCAGGGTTTTGACGTGGACCTGTACGGCAGTTTGTGGTGAAGTAGCCGTACATGTTACAATGAGCGCAGTATCTGCAGGCGATTCCCACTGGATGATGATAAGTACAAGTAAGAATGTAGGGTGAGGACCAGTATACGCACATTTTACCGGTGGTGCGTTGGTAACCGGGGCCACTACTTGGCGGTGTTGATGTTGCTGAGGAGCTGGAACAGCATGAAGTGGGGCAGCATTGGTTACAGTACCGTTCTTGTTGCTGGAACTGCTGTTGTTCTTTCTCTTGCGTCTTAAAAGCTTGGATGACTGAGAAGCGGTGGCGGTTCAGCGGTTGAAGCAATAGTAGCTTGATGCAGATTCTTGGGAGCTTTATCCTAGACACCAGACTTGACTCGCTTGTCATTGATCTCAGCTGCAAGTAAGTAGGTTTCTTCAATCATTGACGTCTTTGCAGCTTGAACGAAATCAGCTACACAATCCAGAAGAACATGGACATACTTCTTGATGGCGATTTTGGGTGTCTTGACTTGGTCCGGACAGATTATACTCAACTGCTTAAAGCGGGCAGTTAAACCAGCGTCGTCACCCTCTTTCTGCTTAATGTGCCAGGATTCATCCTCCAACTTTTGGCGCTCATGGGGAGGGCAGAACTCTTCCATCATCACATCCTTCAACTCATCCCATGATAGCCCGTAAGCTGCATCATTTCCGTGTTTGTTTCTCTCGGCCGTCCACCAGTCTAAAGACCGGGACTGGAAGACGCTAGTTGCATCGAGAGAGTACGGAGATTGTCAGGACATCCACTCTGACACTGGGTAACCTCGATAGAATCAAACCATTGGAACATGGCCGTAGGACCATCTTCACCAGTAACCTCCTTCGGTCCGCAGGCTTTGAACTGCTTGAAGCTAAAAGCAGCCTTTGGCGAATCAGTTCGGGACTCTTTAGAAGATTTGCTCGCATTCTCGTGTAGTTCACTCATGATTTGAGGGATAAGCTTCGCCATTTTCTTAGTGATCATTGAGGCGAGGCGTTTATCTGCTTGCTTTCGGCGTGCAGCTTGAGTAGCGCGAGATCCAGACATCATCACAGGACTCAACACAAATTTCGGTCATTCCTAGTATAGTCTAGCGATTTACCATAAAGCTCAGGAACACGTATCCACATAAACCAAGAATCACATAGTCACATAAACACATAAGCACATAATTACGTAGAGCACAGAAACACATAGACACGTAAGGCACAGAAGCACATGAGGCAGTCAGAATACAGAAACCTAACTATATGTTGCACGTATCCCTATCCATCACAGCGCGTATAGCGATTAATTACAGCGGTTGCGAGTATCGAATACACGGCGAGTAGTATAGCATGCGATCATCCGCGAGTAGTAACGATCTATTAACGATTGTGTAGTGTGTTGTGTGATAAGCAGAGTAAGAAGCATTAGATCAAAACCAATAATATCTCAAAATGCTAACAAATAAGCATAAAACCATATAAAACACATAAAATCCCACACAAAAACACAAAAATCAGCGACTGCGAGCTTGAAATCGAATATAGATTGTCTTAGGCTTTATAGACGTCGACTACCCAAAGTGATTCGACTATTCACAAGGACTTTAGGTGCGCACTTTGGCCTTCGGGACTGTGCTCTTACTTCTATTCGAGCGATTGGCACACATCCTTTCGGTT
Organism: Helianthus tuberosus; assembly: GCA_030545235.1. NCBI lineage: Eukaryota > Viridiplantae > Streptophyta > Magnoliopsida > Asterales > Asteraceae > Helianthus > Helianthus tuberosus. The sequence continues at coordinate 11,711 of JARYGA010052109.1, read as the reverse complement.
ACAGTGTGACCCGAGTCGTTGGAGTCCGTCGAGACTTCGGTGAGAGTTTGTAAAACCACATTAGAGAGTAGAACGAGCCATCGAGGTTCGGGTTTCACCCCTAACTTAGCGACTACGTTCCTGTTTGTATGGTAAAACCACGAGATAGATTAGAAGATTTGCGTTGAAGTATGGATTTCACTCCTGAATCAACGCAAATTCTCTTGTTTTATAGTAAAAATATCAATTTGAACGAGTAATCTAGTCGAGAGTTTGCGGTTTTCACACCTAATCTTAACCAGATCATCCATTTGTGTGTGAAATCAGCCTTAGGAAAGGCTGATCTTGCGCAGAACTGTAGTATGCGATGTTCGCGCAAGTGTGTAGTATACAGCGAGGTCGAGCGAGAAATAGCGAGTAAGCTCGTACAAAACCCCTACTGGGCCTGCACAAGTCAGTTTGTTGGTACTTAGACTATAGACTAGGTCGTTCTAAGACATCGACCCGGACTAGGTCGAGTCTTGCCTAATTCCCTATAGTTATGGCTCTGATACCAATCTGTCACACCCCAACCGATGACGGAAACATCGGGGCATGGCACTGAGCGAAACAGATTGTCAAGAGAAATTCCATAATAACTAAATTACCAAATAGTTAATATTATGTCCCATACCATAACCCATTAAGTAATCTAATTATTACAGACGGCGATATTCTCAAAACACATCATGTTCCGACAACTCAGATTTCAACTAAAATATAAATTTTCTTTGTTTCTAGACTCTCTCCTACTTGATTCTACAAAAGCAAGAGTACAGCGTCCTAACATCTTAAGCACCTGTCACATACGTTAAAATAAAGGTCAATACACATAGTGTAAAGGTGAGCATACAAGTTTAATATAGCATATAGAGTTCAAAATCGTTTACGCATAACCAGCATGTACAACGTATAATGTGAAGCATGTAAGTTATCGACAAAGATCCTATCAATACCAATGACTGCAAGTTTACTGCCAGTAGCGAGTGTGCAACACATATTCACCACTGTGAACACGTGAAGTAATTGTCCTTAACAACCCTTCAATGAACAAGTGCTGAGTCCAAACTATAGTACTATCGATGCTAAGGCAGGTAGACAGCAATCAATGTGTTAACATAACAAACAGGCATTCATCGAGTCATGTATAACATGCATTAGGGGTCAGCATATAAATAGTGTTTGCGTTGCGTGTTCGATGTGATTTGGAATAAGTAACGTATGTAACACCCAAAAGTGCATAAAGCAAAAAGGGATCGAGTATACTCACATATTGTGTTTAACAAGTAAACACTCTCTTGGATCGAAGGGAGCACTGAGAGAGATTACCCTGAATAGTTAACGATAGCATAAACGATGAGCGTCGCGTAAAATGATGCAACTGTACCAAGGATCGGGTGGCAATCCGATCGGATGGCCAGTCGATCGGGTGGCAATCCGTTCGGATAGTCATCCGATTGGATGGCCATTCGATTGGATTGTCACCTTGTTTGGTAAGGATGCGTTTGTGTATGATGGTTTGTACTTTGAAGTTTTCATTGTAGCATTTTAAAAATAGAGAAGTATCTCTACCCTTTAGGTCGGTCGATCGAACGACGGTTCGATCGGACAGCAATCTGATTGGTAGGACACTTAGTGAAACAAGTTCACAGCAGGAAGGTCACTCGATCGGATGGCTATCCGATCGGGTGGCAATCCGTATGTATTGAACATGTTGAAAATTGGTTAAGTACCAAAGTCCCAAAAGTTACACGATTGGACGACCACTCGATCGGATGGCAATCCGATCGGGTGGTAATCCATTCAACGTTCAGATCCTTGAATAGTTTGTATAAAAAGTTTAAGTATGGAACCAAGTGCAACCCGACCGGATGGCCGGTCGATCGGATGGCAATTCGATCGGATGGCAATCCGATCGGACGACAATCCGTCCCGACGATCTGATCGTCTTGACACTTGATTCTGTTCTGAGGTTTTGAAGTTTTGAACGAGACGTGATGATAACTGGATTAAACAACAGAAACCCCATCTCGACCTAAGTGACCCTATCAAACAGGAATCACCCTAGTCCGACCGGTTCATGATTCGAGTCGGTTGTTTATGTTCAAACCCGAAATCAGTATTCTCTTAGATAGAATTCAGATCTGGAACTAACACATCACTAAGAATGAGTAGAAGGTCAAAACAAGCTCCGATTCTATCGGTTTTGAGTGCATTGAGTGTAAAAGAGTTGAAAGAAAGTTGGAAATCCTTCTTTCAATCCTTTCATTCATGAATTTGTGTAGATCTATGCGAAGACATTGGTTAATCTTGTGGAAATCCTTTAGATCTAAGTTGTTCTTGGTGGAATGAAGCCAACCATTGAAGTTCCTAAGAACTCCGTTGATGACATCACCCTAGAACACCTCAAATCCGGTGATTTCACGGTTAAAAGTTGAGATTCAAAGGTGAAAATGATGAAGAAGTGCGTGTAGATCATAGAAGTACAAGATTTAGGTTGAAAACTTACAAGAATTAAGAGAAATTGAGGGAAAAGAGTGCTGGAGTGCTGCTGGTCGAACAAGGAGCTGTCACATCACAAATGATGTGACAGATGGGTATTTATAGGGTTTCCCAAAAAGGAAAGTGGGGAAAGTGGCTGGTCGATCGGGTGGCTACTCTATCGGGTGGCAACTCGATCGGATGACAACCCGATCAGATGGCAATCCGATCAGATGGCCACTCGATCCACTTGTCCGACGCGATGAGTTTTGTCGTTTCGATTCGGGTGTTTGCGATGCGATTCGAGAGAGCGATGCGATAGTGTTACCTACTAGTTACCCAAATAACATAACTACAATATCTAACATACAATCACTCTAATTTAACTTGCCTTTAGCGTTCTCAATTCGATTGCGATACGATAGATTGCGATTGCGATTAACACCTCAACATAAACATAACATGCACAACTAACACATAAATAGCACACACACGTAAAACAATATCCCGAACCATATAATTCGAGTTACGATAGCCATAAGCGATAAATCGATTAAACATGCGAATAAATAGCGATTAAACCTCAATTATTAATAGATACTCCACATAATACAACTATAGCGATTAAATAAATAGATTCAATTACAAGTCAAAGAAGTCAAAACAGTAGTTGAGCAAGGAGTAACAGATCGCAATTAGCAATCTTTTCTTCCTTTGACTTCAATCTTGACTTTGACTTTCGAAACACGGGGAGTTACAGCCTCCCCCACTTAAGGGAATTTCGTCCCGAAATTAGGCTTCAGCCATAACAAACAACTGTGTGTACTTCGCCTTCATGTCGCTTTCGAGTTCCCAGGTGAACTCTGCGCCTCGTTTGCCTTCCCATCGGACTTTCACAATGGGGATGCGTGAGGGTCTGCGCACCTTGGTTTCACGTCCCACTATCTCGATAGGATTTTCCACAAAGTGTAATGTTTCGTCAACTTGCAAGTCCTCCAGAGGGACATGTAATTCCTGGTCGGCCAAGCACTTTCTGAGGTTCGAAACAAGGAAAGTCGGGTGGACGTTACTTAGTTCCTCTGGTAGTTCGAGTCTGTAGGCTACCTTTCCAATCCTTTCCAGAATCTTAAAGGGTCCAACATATCGAGGTGCGAGCTTTCCTTTCTTTCCGAATCTGATCACCCCCTTCCAATGTGCAACCTTTAGGAGTACGTGATCACCAATGTCAAATTCAAGGGGCTTGCGGCGTCTATCAGCGTAACTTTTCTGTCGGCTCCGAGCTTTCAACAAATTGTGTGACATCTGTGCCTCCACGGCCATCAAAAAAATACCAAACCAATGAAATATTGTGTTTCATACTTGGTATTTGTATAAATATGTGTATCTTTTGCACATATCAATTCTCGTTCGATTTCGAGCTCTAAATCGCTTTCTGGAAAGTTATACACGAACTGATGCGTAAACATAATCAGTTTAATGCAACAAACACTCCGGAACAGTGAAATGGGCTTAACATACCTTAATTAACCTTTACATAACTTAGAAATAAGTTTTGGAGGGTTTGGTGTGTCGAAATCAAGTTTATTCGATCGCAGGGACTATTTGCGTCAAACTTCAAAAGTCTACTGATTCGTATGGTATTGAACATTCAGGAACTTGACCATAAGTTAAACATACCATAAATATCCTTTACATAGCTTAGAAATAGGCTTTGAGGGGTTCGGTGTGCAAAAATAAACTTCTTGGTCAAACAGGAACTAAAAGCGTCAAAAAGTGCATAAGTTTGCATTTTCGCGCATATCTTACATTCTGAATATATCCGGACATCCAAAAATTTATGTAATCATTAAAATATTTTATTTTAGTGATTGGGATGATAAAATTCCATTCGTCGCGTAATTTGGATCGTTTTTCGCGTCCGTTCGTGTTTCATCGTAATTAACCAAACAACGCAACCGTACGACCAAACGAACCGACATCTGAGATGTTTTTGAGCATATTTCATGTTCCCTATACTTTAACTTCATTTTAGAGCCTTGAAATGGGGTTAACAGGGTTTAAACGCATCGAAAATGGCTCAAAAGTGTTTCAGGGACCAAACCTGACAATTTATCAAAGTTTTTGGTCACTAGTAGGTGGTGGCGTTGCGCCACCACCATATGGTTTTGCCGTGGCGTGACACCACGGCCTCATCTGGGCAGAAACTTCATTTTGGCACCCAGGTTGAATTTCAGGGGCCTAAGTGTAACTTTTCTTAATACCGTGTGATGGTCTTGGACACCCCTAGTATTCCAAAACTGTGTGCCTTATGTGTAAGGTCCAGATCGAAGCTCAATTATCGAGGAACGATCCTAACGGTTCTTCACTTTCTATAAATACCCACCTTCCCCATTTGCAATCCTCACATTTGTTCTCATTCTTGCTCTAAGTTGAAGCTCTCAAGCTTCATACCTGGGCAAATTAAGTTCAAATCTTCAAGTCTTGGACCTTTTGTAAGTATTCTTTCATCTTTTATGCGTTTTCAAGCATGAAAGTCAAACAGTGTTTGACTTTCTTCTTTGACCAGTCAATGGTCAACACGAAGTTCGTTTGAACTTTGCAACGTGAGCGTAATCTCGATGGTCATAGTCCCTTGTGACTATACCTACTGATTATCACGTTGATTAGGTGTAGTGACGAGCCATAGTTTCGGTCAAAATACGCGTTAATGCATTTTTTGCAACCCAACTATTCTTGGGTAGCAAAACCCTTTGTTTTGATATCAAACTTGTTTTCTAACTTCATTAAACATGTTTTGACATGTTTAACTCGTCACTTTTAGTTTAGTGCTTGTATAGGGTCGTAAAATAAGCGGTCTAAACAATCGCTTAGACTTTCGAACCCAACCCGTTTGGTCGATTATTAGGATCCGACCAAACATATTTTGTGATCATAGTTGTATAGGGAATAATCTTCCAAGGTTATATCTTATGGTCACAACGTTTAGCTAGTTGTATGATAGGTAGTTTATAAGCCTTAGGAAAATGACCAAAATACCCTTTTTACGCATAAATTCATTTTAAGCATATGTAACCTAAATTTTTACATCGAAACTGATTAGGTAACATTATTAGACATGTTAAGGCATATAATACTTATCATAGGACTAGTTAGGCGATCCGAACGCGTTTTACGCGAACGACGCGTTAAAGTAGCGTAAGCTACCTAAACGAGTCGTAATGGGTCATAAGCACTTAGGTTAGGTTTCGATTTAGTATGCAGGCTTTGTTAAACCATATCATATGAGATCCAATACTCATTTGGTTTACGAAACCTCATCCTATCCGATCTTCCGATTTAGGTCCGGTTTATTAATATAGTTACCTATATTAGGTGCCAATTGATTTATGTGAAACCTCTAGCTTTGCTTGGTTGTTATTCAATACTTCTAAGCATTCTCAAGTGAGTACATAGTTCCACTATTTTACTGTTTTTGATTGTTTTGGGGTGATTTATATGTGTTAAATGATTTCGATGTTTTTTTTTACGATGGTTTCAAAGATGATTAAAATGGTTTATATTAAATTAATAACGATTTCGATATTTTGAACAAACTTGTTGGGAGTAATTACATAACAAATAACATTCATTAGTTTTGGCTGAACCGATCAGTATTAGGTTATGGTACCATAGGATCTGACAAATCCCGTTATCAGACTGCACCCATGGTTATGTGTGGGGTGTATGTGGGTAACGACTGAATCTGTGATTGTTAACTTACCCTTTGGTGGTTTGTTAATGCGAGAAGCGATAGGCGAGTTGTGAAGGTTTGGATGTTATTAGCGAGGCGAACAAAACTAGTTTCACAATTAAAACGAGAATGATTTAAACGAGTTAAACAATTTTGGAACAATTTAATCGAGTTAAACGAATTGAACAAACGATTGGTTTTTGGTTAGTGTTTGGATAACGGGACGGGTGTAATGTGATGAAAACATGGTAGATACCCCGCTGGTACTTTTTATATATAAGTGTTTTCATCATATTACATACCGTGACGTTATTTAGTTCACTTGGGTAAACGATTTTGAAACAATGTCACACAACGATGTTTTTCTAAATAATATAAACCATACGAGTTTTATTAACAAGATGATTTACAATTTGGTTTAATTAAATAAATGTTTTGGGTTAAGAATCATGGCTACGAGATTTTATAAGTTATAACCATCTTGATTTGAGTTGGTTAATTATGTTGCAATATTATACACTTTTCAAAACAAGGTTTTTACTTTTGACTCTTGTAGTCAATGAGGTATTGCAACATGTAAACTAGCCATGAATCCAACACTCTCATAAAACCTATGTGCTCGCCAGCATTTCTTTGCTGACTTTGTTTTTACATATGTTTTAGGTGTTGATTGAATGATGTTGATTGCTAGGATACATGTTCACATAGAATCTGGACAAGGCCTTAGTGACATAATAACAATGATAGACGATGTGTAACTTGTTTGTTTTGTTTTAAGACAATGTAAATTATCTAATGAATCAATAAAACGAAACTTTTTGAATCCATGGTTGTGAAACAATGATTCTGTTACACCACTCCCCGACGTTTCGGTCGTGGTTTCGCTGTTTTAACGCGGCCGGGGTGTGACAGAAGAGTTGGTATCAGAGCTCATGGTTATAGGGAATTAGGTTATTATTAATTCTTTGACCTAGTCTATAACCTTCCTAGGACCCTAACACAAGATTCTTGTGTTTAGATCTTAAAACAATACCGTCACTTATCCTTAGGTGACAACCACAACAAGAATACAAATTTCAAATCCGCTTTGAAAATCCAATCATCTGTTCTAGGATTATTTATTATAAGGTTTTGAACCTTCAAAGTTTTCAAAATCTCGTCAAAGTTGGGTCTTATAATGTGAACACATGCAATCTGGAAGGGTGGATGCCTGTACTCTAAGTTTTCTGTCTAAGGCTAGAGTGTTCGTACAAATCCACATAACCGGACCAGACACTCTTACCTGGGAACTCTTGGCGTGAGTGTCCACTTATAGGCTAAAGCATGTCTTCGCGATACATTAATATGACTCATTTACTTTGATTAATCACCGTCTCATTTGTTTGCCTTAGGTAACAAACAAATGATCACAATTTTTATGCGTTGTCATTCTGTTTTGATTATCCGATAACATTTCACTTGTTTCTTCCTATGTCTTCCATTTCCTCTAGAATATCTCTTCATCGCAGCGACGCTCAGATGTCCGAACTGGCTACCAAATTTGCCCAACGAATAGGCGTAGTAATCCAGAAGACTGTTGAATTAGCTGTTGCCATGTCTCGTCTCCATGATGAAGCCACTCGAGAAGCATCAAAGGAAACATAAGCCAAACCTTCATAAAAATCGAAGAAATGTAAAGCTTCAAAGAATCCTCCAGCCCTTACACAAATCAAGCAGGACCTAGCAATGTGGCAACACCACTAGCCAAGAAGCCATACTTGCGAACTGCTGTCACACCCCTTTCTGCGGCGGAAGCACGAGGTGTGATCATGAAAGGTTCTCATTGCATACGAAGAGTAAACATGCTACATGCTCGTAAAATAACATCAAATACCATAATTTGAAAACATAAGTTTAGCGTTTACATCGCTAGACAGCATAAAACATTGTCTTAAAAGTTTACAACTTTATTTAAAGTTAAACACAAGCGACATCCACGAGCATAAGCGAGACCACGCGCACATCCATCCTAGTTACCTGAAATACATGTGAATTTTGGAAAAATATCAACATAATGTTGGTGTGAATTCATGCAGTTTTGTATTTTATGTTTGTATACTTTGTATGAAAACATAGTTTGTGAATAAATCAAGTTTTCATATATAAATCCAGTTTCATGTGTACACCACGTACTCATGTATAATTCAAATTCTTCTTGAGTACCCCACGTACTCAAGTATAATTCCCATTTTCTTGAGTACCCCACGTACTTCAAGTATAATTCAAGCTTTTCTTGAGTACCCCACGTACTCAAGTATTCATCAAGTTTTAGTATGGTATGAATTTTATGTAAATAAAGTGTTCCTGTAAGTATCAGGATTGTTAATGGGTTGTAAAGCCACTAACATGTGACACGACATAGGAAGTCACCAAACCTTAGGCATTTAATTGGTATATTCTGAGACACAAAAGCACTACTCGATTCTTGCCCTCACCGAGTGTGTGGCTGCCCGGCACCCGTTAGATCTAACCTTTTGTTCTGCGGTCTAGGTATATTGTTGATTAATGGTGCTTATGTTACCCTATTCGTGACACGATTTCTCGTATCATTTCTCATAACGCCTCCTACTTGGTTCTCGTTCTCACCAAGTGCGCTTCTCATATTCTTATATTTCGTCACACTTGGTTCTCGTTCTCACCAAGTGTACTTCTTGTACTCTCATATTTCGTCACACTTGGTTCTCGTTCTCACCAAGTGTACTTCTTGTATTTATATCATACCAATTATAAATATTGTACATTTGTACATGTATTTCACCCCCGAAGTTATAAAAACTGAAAACAGTTAAAGAGAAAAGGGGGAGCATGAACTCACAACTTTGCGTTCCTATGCGTCGTAAACTTCACCGGATTTTCTTAATTAACGTCGTAACCTATACGCGTTTTCTTAACGTTAGTCACTAGACTTGCGTTGCACAAGTACAGTCATTCTCTTTCGTGTATATTTTCTTGTGTTAAAAATATTTTATATTTTTAACTAAATGTCTTACTTATATTATTTTCTCAAAAATAAATATAAGTCTTTTGTGTTTTGCACTTTGCACCCGAATTATGTATCTTGTATGCTGTATGTGTATTTTTGTATTTTTACTCGTTACGAGTATCTCCAAGTCATACTATTTTTACTCAAAAAAAAAAAATAATATATACCTAGTTCACAAAATAATCACATAGTCATACAAGCGATAAAATATATATTCTAAATATATATTTAACAAGTTTTATTTATGAAAATCCACCTCCGGTATTTGGAAATTTTGTAATAAAAATCATGGCGAAGTTTGTTTGGAAAACAAGTCAAAAATATATTCATAACACTTGTCACCAAAAATATTCTAAGTGTTATTTTCTAGAAAAAATTCACCAGAGTTTCCTCTGTAACTGGAGGTGGCCACGCTTACTAGCGTATCGTTTTCTTTTAAAAATTCAACCAATCAATTTTCAGTCATCAATATATAATTTTCCAATATCAAACTAGTCAAAATAAGTATGACTCGCAAACACATGAACTTGCAAGTTGTGTAAAAAAAATGTGTAGTAACTTACTAGCACATTTAGTAAGTCTTTCCATCTTTAAAAATAAAATCATTATCTCGAAAACTTTGTTTTTAAAGAATATGAAGTTTTACAACTTCTAGTCGGTATTTACGAAAATATTTCTTTGGTAAATCCTTTGTTACACAAGTGTCTACACACTTTTTAGTTCTAAAAAAATGTCTTTATTTTGAGAAGATCCGGCTTTTTAAACATGATTTCATCATACACTTGGTTATTCAAAAATACCACGTGTAGATCCGTAGATCTACTAGTTTAGAACTCCATTTCATAAGAAAAATCGTTTTTACCCAAGTTCATGTTTATAAGTAGTAGAGTTCATCATCTTACCCTTTTTACACTTAACCTATCACTAGTTCATGTTTCATGAACATGACCTAGCCCGGTTAGATGACGACCCGTTCTACTACTAGCATTAAACAACACAAAATAATCATAACAAAACAAGTTTAACAAGTTTTACACCATTACATTTCTTTTATCCAACAAGTTCAGCATTTTTATAAGACTTTTAATTTTGTTCTCTAGTGTTCATAATTTTTACCCGCTAAATCTCTTATTAACCACTTTAAACAAGATCAATAGGGTGTTTCGAGTCACTTACTACTAACTCGTGGCTAGGGAAGAAACTAGATGAAAAATAGGCGGTTAATAGCGTTGTGGTGAGGTCCTTGCGATCCCGTATGCACCGGGTCTCCTCGAACGAGCTCTAACACACTTGTTTGTAGATGGATTTATAATATCAAAATTGAAAGGTGGGTGGATGTGTGGCTTGGCTCTCGGCCGAGAGTGATGAGAGGAAGAGATGAGAATTTTTTTTTTGTTGGGTGGTTTATGAGAAGTGAAGTGACCCTATGGTTCCTCTTATAATCCACCAACTCTAATTGTCCACAAGGCATTATGTCCCCATGATATTATGGAAGGATTAATAAAATATTCAAAAGCTTATGGTGGTGGTTTCCTAGGGGAAACCGATCGTTCAATGGGGGTGGATATCCAATTGGATTTCAACCAAAATGTTAAGTGTTAGTTGATTTGTTAGGAATTTTATTTAGTGTAATATGTGTATTGTAATTTATGACGGGTGTTAGGGTATTCGGGGACCCTAACTAGCTCAGAAAAGAAAATCAATGTCATAGACAATATTTTTTTTTTTGTGCTCCGGGTAAGGTCCGGTTGTTCGGTTAGACACTGGTTCGTTAAAGTGCTAAATTACACCTTTTAGTGTCTAATAGGTACCTTTCTTGTACCCTTTCAATTCCTAACACTCCGGGAAATATTCTGGATAATAAAACGATATTTCTGCATAATATTCATATGTTTAAATGCTGATTATTGCTGAATTATATAAATTCGGCACTTAAAGTGCGTTTCGGGTGCTTTTTAGTGCTTATTTTTGCTTTCGTATTGCATATATATTAAACCCTTGTATGTACTCTTGGGTTTTAATGCATTCTTGCTGTCGGACCTAAACCTAGGCTCCAATTTTATTGTCTGACTGCTTTCTGCAGTTCCGTTGACACATAGTGTCTTACCGGTGAGTTTACTTAGTATTTTTGACGCAACGCTCTCGTTTATGCACAAAGCAATATTTTGTAGTATACAACGTGCATGAATTCACTTGTTTAATCATGTGTTCAGACATTGCTGACAATTAAGCACATAATTGCAGTCAATAAATAATAATTAAAGTGTACGGAAATTACCGGTTTGGTGCCAGTTGTTATAGTCTCCCCCCGTTAAAAGAATTTCGTCCCGAAATTCAGGCTGAACTAACTCTCGCAGGAGTCTTCTTGAATAGGTGGGGATACTTTTCTTTGAACTGGTCTTCACGTTCCCATGTGTACTCGGGTCCGTGCTAAGAGCTCCAACGTACTTTGACAAGTTC
>JARYGA010052108.1:0-41024 GCA_030545235.1 Helianthus tuberosus | reverse complement strand
GGCCAATAAAACCCAATCCAACATAGACATCGGTTTAAATTGGGAGCATATTATACTCATTAATAGAATCGGCTTGATCCCCTATAAATGACCAAAATAATAAACCCAATAAAACCATACCTTACTCCATTAATCCATCGATGTGGGCTAAAAAAAAAATCCAAACTTCTTGTAATTGTAATTCATGTGTTTCCCAGTCACTAGTAGCTACCACATTCCAATCTAAGGTTGACATTTGTGATTGTAGACCATCATGTACCAACCATGCCCAAAGTGCTAGAATTGAAGTCTGTTGCGAGTAGGTGGACAAAAAGAAAATTCAATCATTCTACCAACAGATTACTCTAGTGGTGCACAAATCGGGCTTTTTTAAAAACCGGGTTTCGGGTAGGATCGGGTTCGGGTAGGATCGGGTTTTACAAAATAAGGTTTTTTTTTAAAACCGGGTCGGGTCCGGGTCCGGGTTTTCTACCAAAAATGTATACCCTATATACCCGGGTTCGGGTAGGGTTCGGGTCGGGTTTTATAAAACCCGGGTATAATAATACCCTATTTCCGGGTTCGGGTCCGGTTCGGGTATTCATCGGGTAGGGTTCGGGTATGCATCGGGTTGGGAAAAAACCCGCACCGGGTATTAAAAAAACACGACCGGAACTATGCTTATAAAATGTATCAAACATAACTCTCACACATAGACATCAAATCTATTGATAAACAGAGGCACAATTTATAGTTCTTTATGTGGTTATTCTTGAACTTTATAAACAGAGGCACAATTTATTAAATACAAAAACTAATAATGATATTAAACAAACAAAGAAAATAAAAGGGCCAACATATATTGGCATATTTGTTTCCACTTGTAATGAAATATACTAAATAATTAAGTAGCAGTGGCAAATATCATTAGAAACCTAATAATTAAACAAGATTACATCAAAGTGCATACATAATTTTGTTAAATCATAAGAACTAGAAGTCTTAATGCATACATAATTAAACAAGATTACATCAAAATAGGGTTTTTTTTTTTTAAACCGGTTCAGGGTATTTATAAAACCCGGTTCTGGGTTCGGGTATTTATAAAACCGGGTTTCGGGTATAAACCGGGTATAAAAAAAAACCGGTTCCGGGTTCGGGTTTTAGATCAAATATGCATACCCGGTCCCTACCCTACGGGTAGGGTCGGGGTCGGGTTCGGCTTCGGGTATAAAAAAACCCGTTTATAATACCCGGTTCCGGGTTTTTTTTCGGGTCCGGGTTCGGGTTTTTTGTGCACCACTAGATTACTCCATTGTGTAGCCACTCAATCATCACATGCCCATATCAAAATTCAATATAAATATAATGCAGGTGAAGGCCCAATAATAAAACTGGATATCCAATTAATTGTAGCCCAAATACCAAACATTCTGCCCAAATACCAATGAAGCCCAACATTTCTAGTATCCTTTTGTTTGGTCATATCAGTGGGCCCAAATGAATAAAACCCTAGTTGCCAAACAAATGACTTCAGCCGACAACTTTGTTGTACAGTAGTTGCTATCATCTTCAGTAATAACATGCTACCTTATCTCTTCTAATTTCTTCTAATTCCATTCTCTCCCTTCGATAAACACCAACAGCCATCAAACCCTAACGATTCAACAATCAGCCGCCACGAACATCACAGCCAGCTGCTGTCTTCTGTTACCGGAAACAACTATCTCCGACCATCATCCTTTAGCAGCCAAAAAGAAAATCATTAAGTCCCCATCAGCAGCTCACGAACAACTAAGGTTCACGAAGAATGAATGGTTCTTCGTGAGGAATCATCAGCGAACAATCACAGCAACGTAGAACATTGTTCGTCAGATGTAGGTTGTTCGGCCTGAGGGGGTTCGTCGTGCACTGTCATAATCACCATTGAGACGAAGAATAAGCTTGACGAAGACTGATAGCTGACGAAGAACCTGTTGTTTCATTCAAGGTAACCCGCGAAGAATCGGACACAAAAACTGCACCAACAATAATCGGACAAACCACATGGACGAAAATGGCAATTAACTCATGTTTTTATTGTTTTGGACGGAACTGACATGTTTCAAGAATGTCGGAAATGTTACAAACCATATGATTTGTTCTGTTAGCTGAGAGTCTAAGAGGGTAATGTGATGAATTAGGGTTTTGATCCCTTTGTTAAAAGATTCAATCTTGTTGATCTTGAGTTGTGGATTTACTACATGTTTTAAGTTATGTAATTGTTGCATTTAATGGCTGTTGTTATTTTTTTGCATTTCAATTCGGTTTTGGTATTGAAATTATGAAACTGCTAATAAAGTATTTGGAATCCGTTTGGCGGATTTGAGTTCTAGTGATGCAGAATTTAATCTATTAGTATGTTTTATGCAGTTGCAGTTTATTCAAATTTGATAAACAGAGTAGATATAATACTAATTTTATATAATTAACAATATAAAGATACTCTACTTTTACCTATAGTGATCTGATTATAGGGGTGTTTGGCAATGCGTTTTGAAAGTGATTCTCTATAATTATGTTTACAAGTTGTAGATGATCAGTTTTCTAGTGTTTGGTATCATAAAATTAGTGTATGTGCAGGTGCAGTTAGATTAATTAGCTCAAGGAAAAAACAAAATTACGACAATATTCCCACTCAAACGTCGTTGATGCTATATATTTTTTTAAATCCTTCTTTCCGGTGCCATTATTTCACCGGTATTTTTTCGATTACTTAGTGCAAATATAGAATGTATAGTTAGATAGGGTTATAAAAACTTTATATATACCCGTGTTTATTTAAATCATTACTCATATTCTGTTTCCAGCTGAACCTGAATAACGTTGGACAGTGTGCCTCAGTGTGTGGACACTAAGTGAAAATGAAGAAGGCATTCAGGGACATGTAAGTAACAATATTATTATTTTTCATGTAAAGCATTACTACGGTTAGGGCTGTAAACAAACCGAACGTTCTGCGAACAGTTTGTGAACCGTTCGGCGGGAAGTTTGTTTATGTTCGTTCTATTAGCTTAACGAACGAACATGAACAAAAAATTTCGTTCGGTTAGCTTAGCGAACGAACATGAACACATGTCTCGTTCGTTCGACTGCGTTCGTGAACGTTCAGTTACATTCGTTCGTTTACATTTGTTCATGTTCGTTTGATTATACTAAAAAAATAATAAAAAATAAACCTTTTATCTAAACATATTGAAAACTTGAAACCGTATTTTTTTGTAAGATAGCTAAAGTTTGGACATTCTAAGACATTTTTGGGGATAATTATGTCTAAGTTAGTTAAACTTGATTCATCGTTTGGTGGTGTAGAGACTTCTTGTGTTTTGATTTATCATTTGATGGTTGTATTTAACTACTTTATATCCAATGTTTTAGGATAACAATGTTTTTTTATTTTTATTTTTTTTATTTCAAGTTAAATGTTCGTCTGCGTTCGTTTTTATTTGCTTGCATTCGTTTGTGTTCGAGACCAGTGTTCACGAACTGTTCGTGAACAACTGAATTTCCTTAACGAACGAACACGAACATAAACTTATGTTCGGTATGCGTTCGCGAACAGTTCACGAACATGTTAGTTTCCTTAACGAACAAACACGAACATGGTCTTGTTCGTGTTCGTTCGTGTTCGTTCGGTTCGTCTACTGCCCTAACTACGGTACTAGCTCATATGTCATGTGTGCTAATGTTTTTACTTTTTTTATGCAGTAAAAGAGGAGTTAATAAGAAGGTTCTCAAAGTTCCTTCAATAGAACAGAAGGTTCTAGATGCTACAAGCAATGAGTCATGGGGTCCACACGGAACACATCTTGCCGATATTGCACAGGCATCAAGAAACTAGTATGCAACACTAGTTAATTTTTTTTAAAATGAATAACTATATGATTTTTTAATGCCAAAATATATTAATTTTACGTCTTGAATCTTGATGTTTAGCCATGAATACCAAATAATCATGTCAGTTGTTTGGAAGCGTCTCAGCGATACTGGGAAGAACTGGCGTCACGTGTACAAGGTTTTTACATTCATACCCTTTTTCTTGTAAATACTTAAAATATCTCACGGTTTTTTGTCAAGGGTAGTTTTGTCATGGAAAAGAGAGTGAGCCAAAACTTACCCTTGGAGTAATTTTTTCTTTGAGAAAATGATTTTTTTGGTTCTTTTATTCTAGCACATTTTCAAGATTCATTTTTTGGTAGGTTTTCGTACCCATTTTTTGGTAAATAAATTTTAGAGTATAATGTCATTTTCGTCCTTGAGGTTTGGTCAATTTTGCGACTTTCGTCCAAAGGTTTGTTTTTTCACAATTGGATCTAAAAGGTTTGAAATCTTGTCATTTTCATCCGACTCGTTAACTCCATCCATTTTTCTCCGTTAAGGCAGGGGTATTACCGTCTTTTTAGACATTTTTTTTTTTTTGCTAAATTATATACACTATAAGAAATAAAGTCAATAGAGGTGGATCTTTATTTCTTATAGTGTTTTAAGTTTAATAAAAACGTCTAAAAAGACGGTAATACCCCTCTGACTTAACAGAGAAAAATGGATGGAGTTAACGGGTCGGATAAATATGGCAATATTTCAAACCTTTTGGATCCAAATGCGGAAAAACAAATCTTTGGACAAAAGTCGCAACATTTTCAAGATTTTGGTTTCTATCCAAATTAATGCTTTGACCAATGCAAATTCTCAAGATTTTGGTTCTTTCTAAATTAACGATTTCACACTTGCAAATTCTCAAGATTTATGCTTTGGGTAGTTTTTATACCCAATGTTGAGTGTAATGTTCTAACCAACAGACTTTGACTTCTGCACCAGGCTTTGACCGTTCTTGAATATTTGGTTGCAAATGGGTCAGAACGTGTAATCGAAGATATTAGAGAACACGGATACCAAATATCGGTGTGTTTTTTTTTCATTGAAACTTTAGTATCTAAGTTTTTATATTTGAAGGTTATAATTTTGTTTTATTTTATTTTTAATAGAATTTGGCATCTTTTCAATATATCGACTCTACTGGGAGGGATCAAGGGAGCAACGTAAGGAAGAAATCGCAAAGTCTTGTTGCTCTTGTCAATGATAAAGAGAAAATACAGGAAGCAAGAGAGAAAGCTGCTGCCAGCAGGGACAAGTGAGTTTTTCTAAAGATTATTAACATTGTTTTGATGCATAAGGTGGAAATTTTGACATAAGAGTAACATGCCATTTTCGTCCCTGAGTTTTGGCCACTTTTGCGACTTTCGTCTAAAGGTTGGTTTTTCGCATCCGGATCCAAAAGGTTTAAAATCTTGCCATTTTCATCTGGCTCGTTAACTTCATCCATTTTAGTTTGTTAAGTCAGGGGTATTTATGTCTTTTTCACTTTATGTACAAGCATTTAGCATAATGTACAAGTATTCAAAAGACTGAATTGCCCTTTAAGTTAACAAAAAAGACAAAAATACCCCTGACTTAACGGAGAAAAATGAATGAAGTTAACGAGCTGGATTAAAATGGCAAGATTTGAAACCTTTGTAGTTTGTTAACGAAAATGGATTAAAATGTTTGGTAAATATTTTAGAGTAAAATGTATTTCGTCCCTCAGGGACGAAAATGGCATTTTACTCTTACTCTTAAGCATGTCAATTCGGGTTATGTTTTTATCTCTCACAGGTAACTGTAAAAATAGTTCTATAGGAAACAGGTCGAAAGTTGCTCAATGTGTTTTTGATGTATAAAAGTATAAAACCACCTAAATAGTTTTATTAAAAAAAAATAGATTATTATTTGTACTCGATTGACATTTATAATATTTCAAAGTAGGTTCCGCCAGACATCCGGAGGTTCTGGAGATGATCGATATGACGGGCAATATGGAAGTAGAGATGAAGATCGGAACGGTTACGGTAGGGATTCATATGGACGTGATGGTGAAGACCGCTATAGTTATGGCGATGATGAATATCGCAGAAAAAGTCAAAGTATCGATGGTGATTATGGTACAAAAAGTCAAAGCTCTGATAGAGATGATGGTCATCATTCTTCTAGGTATTTAACCCTCTAATAATACTCATTTGTTCTTGCTCAATTGTCCGTTTTTGAATGATTGGGTATATGTGGCACTTTTGACCCGCTTACATATACATGGGTCAGTTTGGTTTATGCTTTATATCTAATGGGACATATGGGTTAAGATAAATGGTTAAACGGGTAAAGCCATTTGGAAACTGTTCAAACGCATAAAACCTTCTAAATATCTTTGTTAGAAAATGTTCAAAATTATTATTGTAATGATATATTATTTGTAATTGTATTTTACACATTAGTAATATTTTCATTTGCAGAGATAGCAATGCTAGAGTTGAAGATGGTTCTCCTGATGGAAGGTAATAAGATTGTTTCCAGTTTGTTTTTTTTACTATATTAAAATTAACAAAATATAAGAAAATCATGGATATTGTGGAGTCAGTATTCGTTTTTTTAAATATTTTAGGAAAATATATAAAATCCTCAATATTGCGTATAATATATATATTTTGGTGTTGGGCAGCCGGCTTGAACCGAAATTATCTGGACAAAATCTTGTGGGACCCCCTAGTTATGAAAATGCTGTAACCGAGGGTGAGACACAACCTCCACCTCCAGCTGCTAATACTCTAGGCGCTGTGCTTGCGAGCAACTCTGAAACTCTGGCTGCTGCCACACCACCTTCATCCGCCACTACACCTCCGGCAGCCACCACATCTTCAGTAATCTCCGACAAGGAACCAGACGGGTTTGACTTTTTTGACCCTCGTGCTCCACCCCCAGGTATAACCGATCTTTGTTTATTGCTAGTTGATTATTATACTTGTTGAATATATACTTAACAAAAATTTGGTGTGGATATAGCTGTAGCTGTAGCTGCCACGTCAGCGTCAAACAATGCTGAGGTGGACTTGTTTGGTTCTCTATCAGACTCTTTCTCTTCAGATGTATTGGCTCTTGTGCCATCTCAAACACCTGCTCCAACTACCTCTAATCCAACTCAGGTGTGTTTTGAAAACGAACCACACGCTCACACGTATATTATTTGATAATTAATATTTGTGTTGTACTTTTTATGTAGCAGTTTGATGATCCATTTGGTGATGGTCCTTTTAGAGCTGTCCCTTCTAGTGATGGATTCTCGGCTCAACAGTCAACATCACCATTCATTGTCGCTTCGACTGATGTATTCTCGGCTCAACAGTCAACGTCACCGTTCACTGAACCACCTCAGACAGTTGCTCAAACGACAGTGAATGACATGGGATTTGGTGGCGGTTTTGACCAAACTGTTGACATTCTAGCAGGTATACTTCCCCCAACTGGACCACCTGCGCAGAATGGTTTTCTTTCTCAAACCAGTCAACCCAACCAGACCCCGTTTGGTCAACCAAACCAGACCCCTTTTGGTCAACCAAACGAGACCCCGTTTGATCAACCAAACCAGACCCCGTTTGGCCAACCTAACCAGACCCCGTTTGGCCAACCTAACCAGACCCCGTTTGATCTACCAAACCAGACCCAATTGGGTCAACCAAACCAAACCCCCTTTGGTCAACCCAACCAGACCCCCTTTGGTCAACCCAACCAGACCCCATTTGGTCAATCTAACCAGGCCCCATTTGATCAACCAAACCAGACCCCATTTGATCAACCTACGTCCCAGACTAGTTATCCAGGTCAATTTGGTCAACAAAAGCCACAGTCATCTATTCCACCGTCGACTTTTCCGGCTCAGGGTGGTCAATCTATGCTGTCCTCAGGTCACCTGTCGGCTCAGGGTGGCCAACAATCTGAGTTGTCACTTGCTTTTCCATCTCAGGGTGGTCAATCTGTGTTGCCGCCTAGTTTCCCTGCCCAGAGCAGTCAGTCTATATTGCCGCATGGTTTCCCATTGTCACAGGGTGGCCAATCTGAGTTGCCGTCTGCTTTTCCAACTCAGGGCAGTCAACATGTGTTGCCATCTGGTATGCAGACTCAGGGCAGTCAATCTATGTTACCGACCAGTCTCCCGGCGGCTCAGGGAAGTCAACCTATATTGCCGCCCAGTCTCATGGCAGCTCCGGGCAGTCAATCTATATTGCCGCCCAGTCTCCCGGCAGCTCAGGGCAGTCGATCTATATTGCCACCCAGTCTCCCGGCAGCTCAGGGCAGTCAGTCCATGTTTCCACCCAGTCTCCCGGCGGCTCAGGGAAGTCAATCCATGTTTCCGCCCAGTCTCCCGTTGGCTCAGGGCAGTCAGTCCATGATGCCGCCCAGTCTCCCGGCGGATCAGGGCAGTCAATCGATGCTGCCGCCTAGTCTCCCAACAGCTCAAGGCAGTCAATCTATGTTGCCGACCAGTTTCCTGGCGGCTCAGGGCAGTCAATCTGAGATGCTGCCTGGTTTTCCATCTCAGGGCGGTCAAATTGTGTTGCCACCTGGTTTTCCGGCAGCTCAGAATGGTCAATCTGTTTTGACGTCGACTCAGGGTGGTCAATATGTGCCGTCACTAGGTCTTGCTGGCACTCAAAACACATCTCTTGGTGGTCTTTCTTCTCAGTCGGGTACCGTCCCACAGGCGGGGTTTCCCATTTCCAATGGTCAATCCAGTCAACCTAATAATATCCTTTATGGCGGTTTCCAGCCTCAGGGTCAACCTATGTCAGCCCCAACACCATCTGTCACTGCTTCAAGTTTTCATCAACAACAACAGTTACAGTCAAATATTTCCAAGGCCAACCAACCACCATCTGTCACTGCTTCAACAGGTGCACTTGCTCTAGTTCCTCAACAACCTGCAAAAGAAAAGTTCGAGACCAAATCCACAGTTTGGACTGATACGTTGAACCGTGGGCTCGTTAATTTGAACATCGATGGATGTGAGTTATTTTGTTATATAGATCATACGATTTATATATATCATACGGTTTTTTATGGCACACAAACACATATATATATTTAGGGAAGGGATCATGTGAGGGCTATAACCTGCAAAAGAAAAAACAGTTTTTTTAATTATTTATTATTGTATTTTCTTTTATAATAATAGGGTAAAAATGCCACTTTATACCAAAAAATACACTATTCCAGTAAATAGTTTTTCAACAACACTTTATTGATAAATGCTTTTTTGAACAACACTCTTGTTATTTTAAAGGGGCTTGATTTCCTGAAGACTTTTGTGGTACCAGTCAACCAAGCAGAAATTTTAATATTATTTTATGAGTAAATTACAAGTTTTGTCCTTTATGTATGTCCCAAATTGCAGGCGCTGTCCTTTGTCTTTAAAATTGATGAGTTTTGTCCTTAATGTATGCAAATCTTGCACGTTATGTCCTTTAGACCAAACCCAGTTAGATTTTTTGGTTAAATCTGGTCACTCAAGGGCATTTTAGTCTTTCTACCCCATTTATTTAATATTATCTAAAAATAAAACAAAAAAATTTAAAATATTATTATTATTATTATTATTATATATATAGAGAGTAAATTACTGAACACCTTCACCACCACCCTTCTTCACCACCACCACCACCCTCCACCGCCGCCACCACCCTCCACCGCCACCACCGCCACAACCACCACTACCGCCACCATCAAACACACCTTAAACCGCCCACCACCGTTCTCTCTCTCACATAACCTGTCACCACCATTGTTCATAAACAAAACCCCCAAATTCAAGATCTTTGTGCAGATCTGATTGTTGATGTTTCAGGGGATGAAAAGAGTGAACCTCATAAACAAAACCCCCAAATTCAAGATCTTTGTGCAGATCTGAATGTTGATGTTTCAGGGGATGAAAAGAGTGACGGTGGTGGTGATGGTGGCCGTAGTGACGGTGGCAATGGAAGGTGGTGGTGACGGTGGTGGGGTTGTCTGGAGAAGAGCAATGAAATAATACTAGTTTACGAGTATGTAGCTAGTGGAAATCTGGAAGATAAGATGCGAAAACGACTCACAACGATTCAGCGGTTTGAGATCTGTCTCGGTGCTGCTCGTGGACTGTGTTATTTGCACACCGGAGTGAAAAAAGTTGCTGTGTGAGTGAAAACAGAGGAGCATGTAAGATTTATATGCTATACAGAATATTACAGATACTGTAGTTGATAGTATAATGAGAGACTCTAAATGTGAATGTGGATCTGAAAGTGGTTGTGGAAAATGTGATGAATGAACTAGAGAAAGCTTAATGATAATAATACAAACTAGCCCCTAAACATAAACTGTTTTACACAATAGCCCCTGAAGACATGAAATGACAAGAATACCCTCATGTGCCTTGCACATGATCAGATTTAACCAAAAAATCTAACTGGGTTTGGCCTAAAGGACATAACGTGCAAGATTTGCAAACATTAAGGACAAAACTCATCAATTTTAAAGACAAAGGACAGCGCCTGCAATTTGGGACATACATAAAGGACAAAACTTGTAATTTACTCTTATTTTATTATTTATATGCTACTAGTTCTTATGGAATTTTTAAAAATAAGAAAACAATATATGTAGATTGACGAACTACATACATATATACCTTGTATGAGCTATATATATATATACATATATATATATATATATATATACATATATATATATATATACATACATATATATATATATATATATACCTTCACGAGCTACATATATGTAGCTCGTGAATCTACACATATTTGTTTCCTAAACTTTTTACAATAATAAACATTTAATATGAAAAGTGAAAAAACTTAAAAAAAATTGCTTGGTTGGTAGTGGTTCTCTCAAGTTCTCAAGTAAGCAACTATGTAGTTCTCTCATGATCCGCACCCTGAACATGTGTGTGTGTGTGTGTATATATATATATATTTGAGTTATGACACTATTTTCCGGATGTGCAGCTAAAACAAACCCGCTATCTGACATTGGAATCGATTTTGAGGCGATAAACCGTAAAGAAAAGAGAATGGAGAAACCAAGCAAAACCCCGGCAACCTCAAATGTAACCATGGGTAAAGCCATGGGTTCGGGTTCTGGAATTGGACGTGCTGGTGCAAGTGCTCTAAGACCCGTATCCAACCCCATGGCGGGTTCAGCAATGGGAATGGGAATGGGTGCTGGCCAAGGGTTTGGAGGTGGTTACGGAGGTCTAAACCAGCCCATGGGAATGAACCATATGCCGCAAAATATGGGTATGGGAATGAACAATATGCCTCAGAATATGGGTATGGGAATGGGAATGAACAATATGCCTCAAAATATGGGTATGGGAATGAACAATGGTCAAGGGTTTCAGATGCAAGCGCCACCTGCCGCCGGATTTATGCTGCCTGGAAATTATAATCCGATGATGGGCAGAGGTGGCGGTTATGGTCAGCAACCTTATGGTGGCTACAGATAGAGTTGCAGCGGTAAGCATAGTTATTGTGATATAAAAAGCTATTCTTTTTCCTGATAATTTTGTAATTCTTTTTGATTCCGTATAGCATTATTATTCTGTTATAACCAATATCAAGTTACTTGATTTCTATATATTCAAAACATTATTGTCTCTTAATTTTGGGTCATGTAATGACTAGTTGCAAACACTAAACATTAAATTAAAAATCAGTTGATGTTACATGCACTTAGACCGCCCGTAGGGGACGTTTTTTTTTAAATTGCCCAAACACGCCCCGGTGCCGCCCCCTAGGCGTTTTCCGGCGTTATTCGCGAAAAAAAGGACCTTGGCGTTTTTTGAAACACGCCGAAATGGCAAATCTTTGGCCAATCAGATAAGAGCATGTGGTTTAAAGAGAGAGATGGAATTTTGGGGTTTGAGTTTGCCGGATTTTTTGGGTTTGCCGGAATTTTAGCCGGAGATGGAGATGTTGCAGGTGTCACGGTCACGAAGAAGAAGAAGGATGGAGGGGGGTGGTTGTTTTAAAAGTTTCCTCAGTTGTCACATTAAGCCCCTGTGGTTTTAAACTTCAATATCTTTAATATTTCAAGTTTCAAAAATGCTATATCAGTCCCTAAAGTTTTGTTTATTAAATGTCTCATTTGGATCTTTTATAAAACTTAGGGGGCGTTTGGTTCGCGGAATGATTTGTAATTGGAATTGGAATTTGTATAGGAATTAGAATTTGAAGGAATTGGTTTTTGGAATTTAAACATTCCAATTGGAATTGGAAATTGTTGGAATTGGAATCTCAATTCCATTTTTGTTGTGTTTGGTTGTCAAATGAATTGGAATCCATCACCCCGGCACCCACAACCACCAGTTCGGGTCGAAACGTTACGAGTTGAAACGGTTCGCGTCGAAACGGTACTGGTTGAAACGGTTCGAGTCGAAACGGTACATGTCGAAACGGTACGGGTCGAAACGGTTCGCGTCGAAGGGGTTTGAGTCGAAACGGTACGGGTTGAACGGTACGCGTCGAAACGGTACGGGTCGAAACGGTTCGGTTCGAAACGGTACTGGTCGAAACGGTACGGTTCGAAACGGTACGGGTCGAAATGGTACGGGTCGAAACGGTTCGCATCGAAACTGTACATGTCGAAACGGTTCGTGCCGAAACGGTTCGGGTCGAAACGGTTCACGTCGAAGCGGTACAGGTCGAAACTGTCGAAGATTCCAATAAATTTACTTTAATTTCCTTCACATATAGGAAGGATTTTGAATTCCTTTAGTTAAAGGAATTTGAAGGAATTCATGCCTAATTCCAATTCTATCAAATTCTGTGAACCAAACATCATAAGAGATGGAATTCAAATTCCAATTTCCTTAAATTCCACTGAATTCCTGCAAACCAAACGCCCCTTTAAAATTTTGCAATGTAATTTTTTAGTATTGTAATTTTATTTAATTTAATGAAGTATTTTAAGTTTTAAATTTAAAAAAATAAATAATTGTGTAATGATTGGATGGGCGTTATTGGGCATTATTCCCACTACGACACTTTTGCAATAACGCCCAATAATGCTCCCATGCTGACGGGACTTCCACATGGCAGAAAACGCCCCAGGATGGGGATATTATTGGGCTAACGACTACGCATGGTCTTAATAAGCTTTTTTTTTACTAAATTAATGAATGTTGGCAAGTTAAAATGACTACCCGTAAAGGTGGGACGTTCGATGTAAGATTTGAAAAGAACTGAATCAAAACCACAATACGACCTTACCACATGATATATCGTTTCGGTAATATATACAAAATAGATATATAAAGACTTACGAGTCTTTAACGATTAATATAAGACTTACTATTTGTTAATTAGTTTTTTATGTGTTGTGTACTATTTACATGCACATATATACCACTTGACCGTATGAACTTGAGACCATCTTCTACATTTGTTAACTAGTTTTTTATTTATACACACACTTACCACTTAACCAAAACAATATGTGCTACACATTTAGGCCAAAAAGGTCCGGCTACCCGCGATCGGAGACTGCGCAAGTGACCTGGTCCGTCACCAATTCTAGAGGAAATCCACCGCCCGAAGGTCCACTATGGTAAAGAGGCCCACTGTAGTAAAACCCATGGTTCGCACACATTTTGTAAAAAAACGAGACTCCAACTGACGACCTCCCCTAGTGAAAGTCATCTGGATACCCACCACTTAAAAGTTGAAAGATACTGTTCCAACGTATCAATTGGGTTTGAAGAAAACGCGTGAAGACTTCTGAGTCTTTGACATAACCAACTTTGTATTCTTTAATCAGAGACAAATTGTGAAGACTTGAGTCTTTGGACGTCTAATTCCACATAAATTTTAAGCTACGTATATATGTGGTCATGAAAATTGAAAGATAATCAACGTGTCTTATAAGTCCTGCACGCTCCACATTCCACATGAATTCTAAACAAATATGTGGTCCTGAAAATAAAAAGAAAATTACCTTATTTGAAAAATCAACACAAACTCTGTTTTATATGAGGTAGGTTACTAGGTTATTTTAAATTTCTTGTGTATATAAAGCTGGGCATATTTGGTGACATATCAAACATTTAAGATTCGATACAACAAAAATGGCAAATAAGATTTACCATAAACATTTTACCCATCCTATTTTCTTCTTTATTCTTACACTCTTTGTGTTGGAATCATTTACCACTACAACTGACCTTGGCTGGTCTATGACACAACTTCCCACTTCCCCTGGCCACCGTTCCGGTAAGTGTACCAAAAAGGAGAGACAAGCTCTTCTTTATTTCAAATCAAACATTCATTACGACCCTGACGGCCATCTCGATACATGGACACCTGGAGAAGAAGAAAAAGTAGCAACCAATGATTGTTGTTACTGGATGGGAGTCACGTGCAACAACCAATCCCATGTCACAAGCCTTGACCTGCACGGAGGATATCTTGAAGGCAAGATTAGTCCTTCATTGCTTAACTTAAGCTACTTGAATTATCTTGATCTTTCTTACAACAGGTTTAATGGAACCATTCCCATGTTCATTGGTTCCATGACCCAATTAAGGTATCTTAACCTTGATTCAAATGATTTTAATGGAACCATTCCTTCAGAACTTGGAAATCTCACAAGCTTGCAAGGGCTTTCACTTGTAGATCTGAGTAATTGCACAATTGAAAACCTTGACTGGTTGTCTCATCTTTCTCAGTTGGATAGACCAGATGAAAAATGTGCCAAAAAATTCGAAGGGATCATGTGGTATATTGCCAAAAATGTGAGTTATTTTGTTATATAGATCATACGATTTATATATATCATACGGTTTTTTATGGCACACACACATATATATATTTAGGGAAGGGATCATGTGAGGGCTATAACCTGCAAAAGAAAAAAACAGTTTTTTTAATTATTTATTATTGTATTTGCTTTTATAATAATAGGGTAAAAATGCCACTTTATACCAAAAAATACACTATTCCAGTAAATAGTTTTTCAACAACACTTTATTGATAAATGCTTTTTTGAACAACACTCTTGTTATTTTAAAGGGGCTTGATTTCCTGAAGACTTTTGTGGTATATTGTCATGACAAAATGTTGATGCATATTTTGTGGACACGACTCGGCTCGGTTCAACTCAGCTCAGTTCGACTTGGTTTCGACTCGAAGACACGAAGATCAAGACAAAGCTACTTGTGTCTGTACTTTGTCTGTAATTTGTCATGATACAAAACGATGTCTCGTGATTAGTCTGAGTTATGTCTTAGTTTTGTGCGTTTGATGTAAGTTTGACCAAGTCAACCATCCTCCGGTTTGACTTGGCCAAACAGTTAGCACATTGTTTGTATGTTGTGTGTGTCGAAGGATGAGGCATCGAAGGATAGTTTAGATCCTTCGATGACCTCGAAAGATAATATCATTCGATGGATACATATGGACCTCGAAGGACATCATCCTTCGAGGTATGTATGGATCCTTCGGTGGATATTCTGGTCGATAGATGATCCTTCGACCAGATTTCCTTATCCTTCGACCATAGGTGCTGTGTTGGGTATAAATACCCATGTGTTGTGTTCATTTCAGTTTAGACATAAGAGACAGAAAGATACACTCGAGAGATAGGGAGAGCATTCTGTCAAAGAACACACACACACATTAGAGAGTTTGCAATACAGATTTGTAAACCTTGTGCTTGTAACCGGAACCTTTCATACGCATTAATACAAGTGGTGTTAATCGTTGAACCTTGTGTGTTTTGTGTTTATACTTGTCTCAACTCGGTTGCACTCTAGCTTGGATTCCGCACTTGCTAGTGTGTTAATATAACAAGGATAAGGTTTGACCTCATCCGAGAGGGACCTACAATTGGTATCAGAGCCTTGGCTCTTCTCCTTGTTAAAACCGAGTGTGTTCTTGGTTTGTTTTTCGGGTGTTAAAGTTCATATTTTTCTGGAAAACAACTTAAAATCTGATTAAACCTTGTTATTTTTCATGTTTACATGTTAGTTATGGGTTTGTGTTAAACATTTTAGCAAAATATCGTGTTTCGGAAAGTTGTCGGTTCACCGAAAATTTCAAATTTTCTGGGTTTGTTCTTGGTATCTTCATCAAATATTCATTGTGTTCTTCAAGTTTATGACTATTTTGATCTTGGTTAATTATTTTCGAAAGTTGTTTGTGCATTGGGAAGGGACCCAAATCTGTTTTGGCAGAAAGTAAGGTCTGAACATACCTTCTGCCGAAAGTTTCTACCAACCCGTCACCTTTCTCACCAACCTGTCAACTTTGTGTCAGTGTGTCAGTGCTCATCGAAAGATATCCTTCGAAGTCGAAAGATCATCTTTCGATCAAGGAGGTTCGTCAGATACCCATCCTTCGAACATCTATCGAAGTCAGTGAGTTATCTTTCGAGCCAAGGAATCTTTTCGAAGGATATATTGTTCGAGCTACTGTTACATTTCGAAAGATAAGGATCCTTCGCCTTGGAGAATCTTTCGAAGTCTTTGTTCGAAATTCAACAGTGATCTTTCGAACACTGTTGATCCTTCGAACAAGTGTCTATCTTTCGAACAAGGGTTGATCCTTCGATCTTCGTCTGTTTAGTTTTAATAGTTTGTTTCAAGTGTGTTAATCAGGTTGTTATCATTCATACATCAAAAATGAGCTGCACAAGCCCTTGGGATTGGAGTACGAATCCACAACCAGCTCAAAAACAGATGTCGTTGGCCGAATATATGACGAGTACAATACCTAAACAACAACAGTCAATAAGTTCAAGTCAATGGGCAATGGTGGCGAATCAAAATCAGAGCATTCAAAATATTTTGCTTAGTGAGAATGAGACCGGTAGCAACAATCGCCCGCCAAAGCTGAATCACATGAACGACTATCCATCATGGAAGGGTCGTTTCCATAATTACGTTCAAGGGCAAAACACAGAATTATGGACGTGCTTCACCTCTGCATTTAGTGAAGCTCTTGAAGAAGCAGGATCAAATGTGACAACTTTCAACAATATGCAAGAAGCCGATAAAAAGGCATATGATCTGGAGAAGAAGGCGTATGCTATTCTCACTCAAGCACTTCACAGAGACATCTTTCATCAATTCTCATATTGTAAGACCACGAAAGCTTTATGGGATGCATTGGTAGCGAGAGGAGAAGGAAATGCAGCTACTAGAAAGATACGCCATGATTTATTGAAGAAAGAGTTTGAATCATTTCAGTTCTTGGAGAATGAGACTCTAAATGATATGACTACTCGTTTTTATCATTTACTTAGTGAACTGATTTCCTACAAGGTTGTTGTATCTTCACAGGAAATAGTCGCACGGTTTGCTGATGCTCTACCACCAAAGTGGAGCTCATTCATTGAATTGTTAAAGCATACAGGTGTATTGGATACTGTGAGTATCTATGAGTTTGTTCAAAAGCTGGAAAACAAGGATGCAGAAGAGATCAGAAAAGCTAAACTAATTCCTGTCCCTCAAAATCCAGAGATGTACTTTGGAGGGATTGCTCCTGCTGCTAGTACAAGCCAGCAACCAAACATACAAACAGCTTATGTGTCAAATGCTTTCGACCCAAGATCCTATTTTGGAGGAGTAGCCACACCTCAACCCCAATTTGATCCAGCTTCATATTTTTCAAAACCTCAAGTTGCACCACCCCAACCCCAATTTGACCCAGCTTCCTATTTTTCAAAACCTCAAGTTGCACCATCCCAACCCCAATTTGACCCAGCTTCCTATTTTTCAAAACCTCAAGTTGCACCACCCCAACCCCAATTTGATCCAGCTTCCTATTTTTCTACACCACAAACCCAACCACAACAAGCCTTCTATGGTAACAAACCTGATACTTCAAATTTTTCCAAAGTGAGTGTAGAAGCTGCACGGGATCACATTGAAATTCTTACCACTATGGTTAATGCCTACAGCGGATTAGTCGCAAGTCAAATTGGCAACATTAATTTGACAAACGAAGACTATCAGCAGATAGACAGGGATGAAATGGAGTTAATGGATATCAAGTGGGCGTTTGCAAGTGCAGTCAGAAGGGCAAAGGATTTCATGACTCGAACTGGAAGAACTTCGTTGGAAGGCAAAAATGATAGGAAGTACGGGTTCAATAAAGATGCTGTCACATGCTTTAATTGCGGTGAAAAGGGTCACTTCAAACGTGAATGCACGCGACCGAGCAAACAAGGCAACCAACAAGGCAACCAAAATCCCTTCCAAAATCAAACAAGTACTTCAAATCAAGCTAACAACGAAAGAGGGATAGTGGCTGCTAACAACCAAACCAACCAGTCAGGGCCTTCAAACCCCAACCGGGCATTGATAGTTCAAGCTGATGAAGGATGTGATTGGTCTGTACAATTGGGAGATAATGATCAAGGAGGTGGAACTGCATGCTATGCAAAAATTATCAATCACATCAAGCATGTTCACAAGGAAGAGTTTTCTGAAAGTGATGATAGCTCGGGTTATAGTGGGAGTTCAGATGAAGAAAGTTCGAATGCAGGAGATTCTAATTCTGAAAATGGATATTTTTCTTATCAGACTGCCTTTATGGCGAATGTCTCGGCCTCGACAAGTCAGGTAAAGTCTGAAACTCCTAGAATATGTAGTGATTGTGCTTATATGAAACAGGAATGTGATAGAGTGAAACTTGAATGTGATACAATTCATAGTCACAATCAGAGTTTAGTTGTTGAACTGTCAAAGTGCAAAGAGGCAAACATGGCCTTAGCTTGCAATGAAAAGGAATTTAAAACAGTTATTGAAACCCAAAAGAAAAGTGTTTCCGAATTAACAAAAACTGTTTGTAACAAACAAATTGGTATTAATAACTACATTAATATCATCGAGAAAACCAAGAAAGAGCTAGCCGTGGCGAAATGTGAGCATGAAGCGATCAAGCTCAAATTGGAGAGTTACTCAAACTCCCGATATGTGCTTGATCACATCATTGACGTTCAACAACTGAAAGGGAACGTAAAAGGCGTTGGTTATAAGGCGTGTCCACCCCCTTTGAGACACGACTATACCAAATCGCCCGATGAGGAGGAAATGCCGCGTTTTGAGCCAACTGTACCTCTTGATTATGAGGAAGTTACAACTGGCTTAGGGTTCAAAACGGACAATTCATCGGAGGGCTCATCTGATAGAAAGGAAAAGTCATCATGTGCTTCAAATCAAAGTCCTCCAACCATTGAGGACTATGATTCTTCGGATGATGAATCAGATGTGAGTGATGAGGATAGATCTCTTGATGATAGAAAAGGAGTAGAAGTGCCTTTTGAGAATCACATTCTGTGTGATCCTCCTACTCCTGCTGTGCAATCAACTGGTGCCAAACAAGAGATAGATCCCATCACTGAGACAGTGTCTACTGTTAAAAGTGATAACGTGTTGTACACTTTAGTCGGTGATGATAAAATTTATTCAAACAAAGATTTTCCAATCAAAAACGTCAATCAATCCATGATTGATAAAGTGTTTGAAGATAATACAACTAAGTTTTTGGGAAAAGGGATCCCGAGAGTTTCAGTAACTCAGTGTGATCCTATTCCAAAAGCAGAATTGAGGAAACAATTTGGAAACCAAAAATTACCGACTAAGCAACAACTTGTCGCTTTTAAGGGTAAACAACAGCAACAACGAGCTCCAAAGCCAAAGGCTAAGGTTGAATCAAAAGGAGCTCGTTTCAAGAAGAAAAACAAAGATATCAAGTTTGTAGCATCAAGGGGTACTGATAAAATTGAGACTTTTGAAAATAAGTCAAACACCGATTTTATTCAACAAGTCAAGATTTTAAAACGTAACAGCCAAAACAATTACACCCAGCACACAAACGGGTGTGAAGCAAGTACCTCTGGGTCTACAGGTTCAACACGTGAAAATCGAACCGGTTCTCCTAAGTTTGTTGAAAGGAGAATTTGTTTCAAATGTGGGAAGGTTGGGCACATCATTAAAGACTGCAAAAACTCGCCCAAACCAAATTTTGTTGAAAGAGCCCCCTCTGAACAAGGTCTCCCACAACGTCGTCCTGTTTATCCAAAACATGATAAACGCACCGTTAAAGAACAGGAAACAAAACAACGACGTAAAAATGTGAAGGTGATTGAAAAGGCGTTAGAACCAGAGGTTGTCCAAACGCAGTCTGTTAAGTTAGAAATTAAAAATGAAAAACAAAAACAGATTTGGAAACCAAAATCGGTAACTGTTTCAGGGGGAGCTGCTGTGTTTGAGAATCATCAGGAAATTGAAGTCACAATCCTCGATGATGATGGACGACCCAAGTCTGTTAAGGCTTGGGTCCCCCTCTCCAACTAATCTTTAAGTGAGTGTGCAGGATGTTCCAGGAGGAACTGTTGATAGTCATAAGATTGTTGATAGTGGAGCGTCCTTGCACAAGATAGGTGACAGAAGAAGTTGTTGCCTTTGATGGAGAGAAAATGAAAAGGAAAACAGAATTGTCTGTTGAAAGAAATTGAAAAGCTTCGACAAAATGCAAATCATTTCAAAGTTTGATTGTTCAAGGCTATAATCGGGTCCCCAGGATAGATTCAATCAAAATGTACGCACCTGCAACACGTCTGAAGTTCAAATTAACAAGATGAACGTGCAGTGTACATTTCTTCGCGGTGTAATTGAAGTAAATGTGTTTGTTGAACAAACCAACCGGGTGTGCGGATGCCTTGGCATGGGTTGAACAACCGCACACTACTTCTCAAGAGAAAGATAAAAACCTTCGCTGGTAAAATGTGGAAGACCAGCCGGACCCAAAGGTTTATGATCTTGTTGCTGTCAAGAGATTTCAGTAGCTACAAAATCGACTTTGAAATCCACACCGGGTGGATATCCAGTTTGGGAGAGCGCTCAGGTTCCTGGCAATGCCCGAAGCAGTTGCAGGATACGGTTTTAAATTTCTAATCTCTCCTATACTTGTCGATATTTAAGTTGCTTTGTGAATTATTATCTCGTTCAGCACTCTTTGGCCAGACAATGTTGTCATGGTCCGCACCGCTTACCGACGTGCCAACTCATTTTTCCAAAATTCGAGAAATCTTTTCTGATTAACAAATTAATTTTGGTAAACGGCATTGAGGTAAAACATGAGTTAACCAACACCGGGAAATCGTTTTTGTAAATACCTTTGTGTTTTTAAATTTTATCTTAGTTTGTTGATTTTAGGGGGAGTAAATCCAAATTTGAAAATTCAAAAACATCGAAAAATTTCAAAAGCACAAAAACAGTAGAAAAACAAAAATGAGTTTCCTAGCGAGCAAAAGAGAAAATGATAGTACATCAGTGGTCTGTCTAAACCTCTTTAAACCTTAAATGAAAAATGTTAAGCAGCTCTATATAAGATGTATCGGTAGGCTCACAATCATTTTAAAGTGTGCAGGGTGATATAAATCTTAAATCCGACTGAAGACTGGGTGGGAACCATTCATTGGCATATGGTCTTAGTACCGAAATTTCGTTTGAGAGATTGCCGAGGTTCTGAGATATTCGGTCTTTATGCTACTTTTCATCTGGGTATCATGGTTGTATCTTTTACCAAAAAAATAACGGGGACGCAAGTCTAGATCTTCCATGATACTATACATACGTGTACATACTGCATTCGACCTCAATAAGTGATCAACAATCACATGTCCAACAAATAAGTGATAAAATATCACATTTATCCGGGAGTCAAGTTCGTCTCTCTGCTGTACGAAAGTACTGACCTGTTCACGGACTTGCTCCTGTGCCCTCATGCATCGAAAATCAAGTTCCCCATCAATAAGTGATTCTATCACATAGGGCTTGTTTTCAAAACAAAATAAGTGAGAATCTCACATCATATACGGTCAAACAGATGATAATCGGTATACTCACCGGTAAGATGAACCCTCGTGCATACCTTGATACGGGAATGTGTCGTGATGTGGATGAACACCGGTCGGTAAGTATAAATCATACCTTAACGTATCCCCTCGCCATGATTACAAATGATAAGTTGAGCTTATGTGGACATCAATACCGATAATCGTTATAGGATGCTTATCTTAATGTTAACTAAAAGAACAACAAGAGCGTTTTGGCATGACCGTACACTGATATGATTCTCTTACCCTCGAAACTCGCAAAAAGAATGTCTGTAGATATTTATTTACTGTTTTTCAGTTTATGCTTCTTGTATATATTTATTTATTGTTTTCCGTCTTTACGTTTGAAAAATGAAAAATTTCAAAAAGATTTTAGGTGTGTTTTAATATAAACTTTATAAAATCCAAAAAGATTTTGCTTCTAGTTTATTTTTGATTGACTGATGTTGGAACTCGAGTCTATCCTACCCAAAATCCTGATCGTAAGCCGGAAAACAATTGCATCTTCATAAACAGTCGAAGTTAACAAGTTTTGAAAGTTAAAGGATTAAAATTGATCATTTTTCTAAACTTTCAAACTGTTGTCGGTTGGTGTTTGATTGAGATTTGATCTCATATGTGTCTTTTGTTTAAATGTTAACTATATTCCAAGCGGTTTGTTCTCATTATGCGTTTAGCTTTCTTGCATGTGCAGATACTAAAGGCGAGGAGAACATGGTCGATGACAAGCTTCGGAATGAAGACACGAAGTGGAGGCACTCAAAGGATTAAATGATCGAGTTGCCGCTGACCCTTCATCAACACCACAAGGATCTGAAAAATTGACAAGTCAAAAGATTCACGAGCATGACTCAATGGAGAGTTCAATCTAAGGGGGAGTTTATTGACACACTTCCTAAACAAAAAGGGGAGTTTGTTGATACACTTTCTACTTACGACACGTGAAGACTTTGAAGATCCTCCGACGTGGAAGACATGGAAGTTGAACCTCGCGAGTAGCGTCCAAGGGGGAGTTTGTTGATGCATATTTTGTGGACACGACTCGGCTCGGTTCAACTCAGCTCAGTTCGACTTGGTTTCGACTCGAAGACACGAAGATCAAGACAAAGCTACTTGTGTCTGTACTTTGTCTGTAATTTGTCATGATACAAAACGATGTCTCGTGATTAGTCTGAGTTATGTCTTAGTTTTGTGCGTTTGATGTAAGTTTGACCAAGTCAACCATCCTCCGGTTTGACTTGGCCAAACAGTTAGCACATTGTTTGTATGTTGTGTGTGTCGAAGGATGAGGCATCGAAGGATAGTTTAGATCCTTCGATGACCTCGAAAGATAATATCATTCGATGGATACATATGGACCTCGAAGGACATCATCCTTCGAGGTATGTATGGATCCTTCGGTGGATATTCTGGTCGATAGATGATCCTTTGACCAGATTTCCTTATCCTTCGACCATAGGTGCTGTGTTGGGTATAAATACCCATGTGTTGTGTTCATTTCAGTTTAGACATAAGAGACAGAAAGATACACTCGAGAGATAGGGAGAGCATTCTGTCAAAGAACACACACACACATTAGAGAGTTTGCAATACAGATTTGTAAACCTTGTGCTTGTAACCGGAACCTTTCATACGCATTAATACAAGTGGTGTTAATCGTTGAACCTTGTGTGTTTTGTGTTTATACTTGTCTCAACTCGGTTGCACTCTAGCTTGGATTCCGCACTTGCTAGTGTGTTAATATAACAAGGATAAGGTTTGACCTCATCCGAGAGGGACCTACACAAAAAAGGCCAGTCAACCAAGCAGAAATTTTAATATTATTTTATTATTTATATGCTACTAGTTCTTATGGAATTTTTAAAAATAAGAAAACAATATATGTAGATTGACGAACTACATACATATATACCTTGTATGAGCTATATATATATATATATATATATATATATATATATATATATATATATATATATATATATATATATATACCTTCACGAGCTACATATATGTAGCTTGTGAATCTACACATATTTGTTTCCTAAACTTTTTACAATAATAAACATTTAATATGAAAAGTGAAAAAAATTAAAAAAAATTGCTTGGTTGGTAGTGGTTCTCTCAAGTTCTCAAGTAAGCAACTATGTAGTTCTCTCATGATCCGCACCCTGAACATGTGTGTGTGTGTGTGTATATATATATATATTTGAGTTATGACACTATTTTCCGGATGTGCAGCTAAAACAAACCCGCTATCTGACATTGGAATCGATTTTGAGGCGATAAACCGTAAAGAAAAGAGAATGGAGAAACCAAGCAAAACCCCGGCAACCTCAAATGTAACCATGGGTAAAGCCATGGGTTCGGGTTCTGGAATTGGACGTGCTGGTGCAAGTGCTCTAAGACCCGTATCCAACCCCATGGCGGGTTCAGCAATGGGAATGGGAATGGGTGCTGGCCAAGGGTTTGGAGGTGGTTACGGAGGTCTAAACCAGCCCATGGGAATGAACCATATGCCGCAAAATATGGGTATGGGAATGAACAATATGCCTCAGAATATGGGTATGGGAATGGGAATGAACAATATGCCTCAAAATATGGGTATGGGAATGAACAATGGCCAAGGGTTTCAGATGCAAGTGCCACCTGCCGCCGGATATATGCCACCTGGAAATTATAATCCGATGATGGGTAGAGGTGGCAGTTATGGTCAGCAACCTTATGGTGGCTACAGATAGAGTTGCAGCGGTAAGCATAGTTATTGTGATATAAAAAGCTATTCTTTTTCCTGATAATTTTGTAATTCTTTTTGATTCCGTATAGCATTCTATATAACCAACATCAAGATCCTTAATTTCTATATATTCAAAACATTTTTGTGTCTTGATTTTGAAGCATGTAATGACCAAAGCATGTTAAACAATGCGGCTTTCATGTATTTTTTTAAAGAAGTGACTAAAACAATAACATGAAATTACAACATGACATTTCGTGTAATTTACTAAAATAAATACGTAAAGACTTATGAGCCTTTGACGATTAGTTTGAGAACAATTTCTCTATTCGTTAATTAGTTTTTTTGAGGGGAAAATGGTTATTTTTGTCGAACCTCATAGAATATAATTGAATTTAACTAGCAAATTGTTAGTGGAAAGAAATTGAGTGGAAGACTAGCAAATTGTTAGTGGAAAGAAATTGAGTGGAAGACTTGTGAGTCTTTTGACATGACTTGTGAGTCTTTTGACAAATTTTCCACGCTATTTCAAATTTGGAGTGTATATAAAGCTGGGCGTATTTGGTGATATATCAAACATTTAAGATTTGATACAACAAAAATGGCAAGTAAGATTTACCATAAACATTTTACCCATCCTATTTTCTTCTTTATTCTTACACTCTTTGTGTTGGAATCATTTACCACTACAACTGCCCAGTGTACGGAAAAGGAGAGACAAGCTCTTCTTCATTTCAAATCATACATTCATCATGACCCTTACGGCTCTCTCGATACATGGACACCCGAAGGAAAAGAAAAAGTAGCAACCAATGATTGTTGTTACTGGAGCGGAGTCACGTGCAACAACCATTACCGTGTCACAAGCCTTGAGTTGCGCTATGGAAATCTTGAAGGTAAGATTAGCCCTTCATTGCTTAACTTAAGCTACTTGAATGATCTTGATCTTTCAGTCAATTCGTTTAATGGAACGATTCCCATGTTCATTGGTTCCATGACCCAATTAAGGTATCTTTCCCTTGGTTCGAATGGTTTTAGTGGAACCATTCCTTCAGAACTTGGAAACCTCACAAACTTGCAAGAGCTTTCACTTGAATATCTGAGTAATTGCACAATTGAAAACCTAGACTGGCTGTCTCATCTTTCTCAGTTGGATAGACTTGACATGTCAGGTACATCTCTTGGCAAAGTAGACAACTGGCTAAATGTGATTTCAAGTCTTAAAAAGCTATCATCTTTAATCTTAGATAGATGTGACCTCTCCCATGTGATGCACCCATATTCTTATTCATATGTCAACTCTTCTTTTTCTTCATCTATTGTTAACCTTATTCTCTCTGAAAACAATCTCAACTCATCCATGTATCACTGGTTGTTCCCTTTAACCAGCAATGCACTTGAATATCTTGATCTCTCTGGGAACATGTTAGATGGGATTCCCAAATATATTGGAAATCTGTGTGGTTTGACATATTTGAATTTCTCTAATAACTTAATGCCTATCAAGTTACCTGATTTTCTGAGTAACTTGTCTGGATGCACATTGGTTACTTTACAATCTTTGTATGCCTCATCTAGCCAATTCACAGGGTCGTTGTCAGATGATATTCAAAATTTTTCATCCCTACAAGTGCTAGATCTTTCTAATAATCAGTTACATGGAACTATAAGAGAAAAAGTGTGGCAACTACCCAAGCTTCAAACACTAGACGTTTCTTCCAATTTTCTTAAAGGTGCCATCTCCGAAAATATTGAAAAGTCAAATATTTTATATGTTGATTTTTCAAACAACTCACTGGAAGGAGTTCCTTTAGAAGCTCACATGTCAAACATTTCCAGCATAGAACATATTTACTTGCGTTCTTGCAAGTTGGGACCTCGTTTCCCCAAATGGATTCAAACAATGAAAAATCTTTATGCTATTGATCTTTCCAATACCCAAATTTCAGATAACATTCCAGAAGATTTTTGGAACACCTGGCCTTCTGGTTTGACATATTTGAATATCTCTTTCAACAATATTAAAGGGACAGTAACAGATCTGTTTTCAATTTTTGACCCAGATTTTTCAACCATAGATTTGAGTTCCAACAACTTTTATGGTCATATACCGAATGCTCCTTCCAGTTTAGCAAGGCTAGACTTATCCAAAAATAATTTATCTGGACAAATCTTCTTTTTGTGCCAAATTGATGATGCATCTTTGTTGTTTCTTGATCCCTCACACAACGCCTTCACTGGACCAATTCCAGACTGTTTGTGGCATTTCACAAGCCTACAAATTCTTAGTCTGGGATATAACAATCTATCTGGAAGGCTTCCTACTTCTATCAAGTTTTTGATCAATCTAGAGGTTTTGTATTTATACAAAAATAACTTCTCGGGAGAATTGCCCTTGTCATTAAAGAATTGTACCAAGTTAACCTTTTTGAATTTGGGGGCCAACAAGTTTTCTGGTTACGTGCCTGGTTGGATCGGGGAAAGGTTATCGGGGTTGTATGCTCTTATCTTAACATCAAATAAATTCATTGGAACCATCCCTTCAGATTTATGTCAGTTAGAATATCTTCAAATTCTAGACTTGTCAATGAATAATCTCCAGGGAGCCATCCCCTCATGTCTCGGTAATCTCACTTCCATGGTTCAAGATATTGATGTATTAGTAGGCAACCAAATTAATGTGCATTTTGTTGACAATAGTGGGGGCCAGTATGTTGACCGTTCCATAATCAAGTGGCAAGGAAGTTTGCGTGAATTTAGCAGCACTATAGAATTGGTAAAGATCATCAATTTATCAAGCAACAATTTAACTGGAAAAATCCCGGACAAACTAACTGAACTCCATAAATTGATTGCACTCGACTTGTCAATGAACGCTCTAGTTGGAGAGATCCCATCAAACATTGGTCAGATGAAAGAACTTCTAATTTTGGATCTATCAAGAAATAATCTAAGAGGAGGACTACCATCAAGCATGTCTCAAATGACTTTGCTAAACTATCTAGATGTGTCGTATAACAGCTTGTCAGGAAGAATTCCATCAAGCACTCAACTCCAGTCCTTTGAACCTTCAAGGTACACCGGAAATGCAGGATTGTGCGGACTTCCCTTGACCAAATATTGTCCAGGAGATAAAGTATTAGAAGGTCCACCCGCCAGTCGTGAAAGTATGGAAGGCGGGGAAGGCACAGATGATCTTCAAAGATGGTTTTATATCGGAGTGGCCACTGGTTTTGTTAGCGGATTTTGGATGGTGTGTATTGCTTTAATTGTTAATCGCCGTGGGAGACATGCTTTTTTTCACGTCATGAATAGCCTTGAAAATTGGGTTTATGTGAAAGTGATGGTGTTCATTGCAAAAGTGCGAAGGGTTTCACGACCATAGTTGTATGTTGGATTTCATTCTTGTTTTCGTGTGTTGTATTTATTTCTTCTTGTTCTCATTTAGGGATACAAGTATGGTATTGTAAAATGTAATGCACTATTAAGTTTTAAGTCTGTTTGATGAATAAAATTGCCACCAACACCATGGGTGGCCATTTCGGTTTGTTGTGTCAAATAGGACATTATGCTATATTGTGTATAAACACGACTTGCAACTACTAGTACAAGCCCAAAGACAAGAAGAGCCTTAGTGATTTATTGATAAACAGGGCTGTGAACAGGGCTACCCTGTTGTTTACTTCAACATTGTTGGTTAATGTTGTTAGTTAAGCTAGAAAGTTCTGTTAGTGCCTAATATGTAATTATTAGAAGTAGAAGGTTAGATGTGAAAGTATTGTAGTCATTCGTTGTTCATAAGATTACTATGTTTTGCTATTTTATTGGTAGCAAGGCTCTGTTTTGAAGAATGAATTGAAAGAAGACTGTGATTAATTTCGCAGGAAGAAGAACAGTATAAGCGATTTTGCGAACCCCAATCAGCATATTCTTCAACTATTGAGTATCTCTGTAATCTTTCATCAGAAGACTGTGATTGAAGTTTCTTTCTATTGGAAGGAAAAGTGACCTTAGGGTTTTTTTTTTTTTTTTGTTTTTTTTTTTTTCCTAAACCGTAAAGAAAAGAGAATGGAAAAAAACAAGCAAAACCCGGCAACTTCAAATGTAACCATGGGTTCAGGTTCTGGAATTAGATGTGCTGGTGCAAGTTGTAGGACCGGGTTTGGGGACCGAAACCGTGATTCTTATGATTATGTTCAAAGACGGAAGAGATAAGAGATGATAAACAAACAACTTTGTATTAATCCGGTAGTATAACATTACAAGTCGGCCCGATTACATGATAACCGAACTAATACCAAAGGAGTATACATTCGGGGAGAGATCAAGTGGTGATCTCTCCCAGACACACTGAAGCTCACAGGGAACTCTCTAATGAGCTCCCCTATTCTCTCTTGGTCTTGCAAATGACAAAGTGTTGGTATTTATACCCAACACAGGTTGTATGGTCGAAGGATCTAACTGATTGATCGATAGATCATCTGTCGATCATCCAGCTATCGAAAGATACACACATACCTCGAAGGATGACATATCCTTCGAGGTCCATCTTCATTTATCGATGGATATCTTTCGAGCTCATCGAAGGATATACACAATCCTTCGATGCCTTATCCTTCGACACCAAACATTATACAACCATAATCTAACTGTTTGTCTAGCAAAACCCACACGGTCAACCGAATAACCCTCTCGTTTGACCACTTCAAACGAGCGGGTCTATACACGTTCGATAGACCGTTTCACTAACTATTACAAATTCAGCGTAAAATAAAACTAATCTATTCGACAAGCATCAGACACAAAATCTGCATCAACAAATTCCCCCTTGTCCGTTGCTGTCGAAATGCTGAAAATGCAACTGCAATCGATCTTCAGTCAAGTATTCATCTTCTCTGTGTTAACAAATTCCCCCTTGACCGATGATCCAGGTAAGTAGTATCTTGACGCTCCTTGTAAAATATTTCCCCCTTAAAGTACGCGTATCCGTGTTGGGTGTTGTGCAATTTCCTCAATTGACCGATCTTCCGCTGATCTTCCAATACTCCAACCGGCATTTGATAAGGGTTCCAATCTTTAAGAACTGCATCAAGTCTTGATCTTGTCATAAGAACTCTATTTCATTCAAGCATACTACATTGATAGAGATTTCTGGTGAACTGTCTTCTGTAAACCGTCTTTGTGGAATCGACCAAGTAATGCACTTTAATCTTCAGCATCAACACTCAGGAAAGTCAGCTAGACCAAGTGTATCCCTTGCAAGCTCAACCAGCATGCTTAGTTGAACTACATCCAGATCTCATTGTCTCGCCTTTGTGAAGTTGACCACGTAATGCACTACGGATCTTCAGCATCAGTACTCAGGAAGTCAGCTAGACCAAGTACATCGTTTGCAAACTCAACGAATTGAGTTACCCCCAGATCCCTGTAAAATCCCAAAGAAACATCAAACCCAAAACCGAATCCTGCAGGTCTTCAGCCTTGAACTATCAGCTTTCATTAAGATTCCCCAGGTCTTCAGTGAACAGCGCTTTTGTAACTACTGTAGACTTTAGAAACCTGTATTTTTCCGTGCAAAACCCTTCACGCTGGCTGGAGAATTAATTAAAATCCTCAAATATGTGTATGTGCAAAACATTCCACGCCGAACCGATTGTATCACCAGAAAATCACAACTCTACCACCTGTGATTGCGTTTAGAAATTTACCGAAGAAATTCAACATTTTTATCCCCCCATTTCTTTGGTAAAATCTCTAAACCTTAACAGATTCTCTCCACTTCAAAGAAACTGTCGTCAAATGTTCACCAATTCCCTCCACTAAGCGGAACTGTCGTCAATCTTTATTGAATGTTCTCGGTTCCGAAAAATCACGAAAACGACTTTCTTCTTTGCATATTCTAGTTGAATAAGAACGTCCCCTAGTACCCCGTAGGATCCGACTTGTATCCCTCCAAAGACTTTGTGAACTCGTTAGGACCGACGTTGACATTCTAGGTTCATTCATTCGTTACCAAATGCGAGAATATGACAATAAACAAAAAAAGATTTCTTCGTTGCATATTCTAGTTGATAAAGCAATATCGCCTAGTACCCCGTAGGATCCGACTTGTATCCCTCCAAAGACTTTGTGAACTCGTTAGGACCGGTGTTGACGTTCAAGGTTCATACGTTCGTCTTCAAATGCGAGAATATGACAATAAACAAAATGCTTTCGAACATTTACGAATAACCGGTAACAATCATAAACATTGACGTGCGGAAGTGAACATACCATTCTGTTTTTGGTTTTTGGCCCATAATAGTCGCGTCACCATTTTTGACATTTGCATCGGTAACCGTGACTACCCCACATTTTTCAAACCATCAAGTTTTCATCATCTCTTGTTTTCATCATGTTGCATCATCCCGCGCGCGCTCCCAAACCCCGTGCAAATTTGACGTTGAATTATAGAAGCACGATTCAAATCAATTCGCGAATACCCGACCCCTCTCCCACTAGTAATTTGTTTACTCAAACAAATAAACTAATGAAAATATCCATTATATAAGGTCCATTAGAAATCCAATACCAATAAAAACTTCATTTTTAGGTGAGCCCATCACTTTATTGGCCCATCATCATTCATTAGAAATCCAAGACCTATAAGACCTTTAGGTGAGCCCATCAAGGTCAACAAACATTTAAGGCCCACTATCAACAGCAGCTTCTGCGATATACAAAGATCAAGATCAGACAACTTCTTTCTTTACCAAACATCCAAAAGTCTTGTGTCTCTCTCTTCGATACCCAGTTCCATTCAGCCGACAATCATACCCCAAATAAAAATCCCAGCCGTCTCCTTCTTCTTGTTCAATCGAACAATCAGCAGCAACAACATCTTCATTGGAGATTCAAAATCAAACAACAATCAGCAGCCGAACAAATCAACAATCAGCAGCAACTCAGCAGTCATCTTCGATGAACAATCTCAACAA
The DNA here is from genome assembly GCA_030545235.1 of Helianthus tuberosus. Taxonomy (NCBI): domain Eukaryota; kingdom Viridiplantae; phylum Streptophyta; class Magnoliopsida; order Asterales; family Asteraceae; genus Helianthus; species Helianthus tuberosus. The sequence continues at coordinate 9,533 of JARYGA010052108.1, read as the reverse complement.
CACCCCTAAACTCCTTCCCTTCTTCATCTGTTCGATTCCACCAACCAAACATCAGCCGAGAAGAACAATCAACATCAAACCCCCGAATACTTCCCTTCAATCAACAGACCTCTTCTTCTCCGATATACACAAACAACAGCAGCCTTCATCTTCTTCCTGCGATACCAACATCAGACATCCAGGTCGAAAGATATCAGGTCGAAAGATGTATCCTTCGAGCTGATCAGACTGGATCCTTCGAAGCATAAGATATATGCTGGATCCTTCGATACACAACATCTGTCTGATCTTTCGAAGTATGCTGGATCTTTCGAAGTTGTTGAGGGTAAAGATGATCCTTCGAAATCTGTTTGATCTTTCGAGCACCCTTACATCTTTCGAAATATGAAGCTGCCAAGAACATCTCAAGAACACAGCCTCTGTTCTTATGCAGATTTGACGAAAACATTGTATTTTTGATTTTTGATGATGATAACTTGATTATTTAGGTGAAAAACATAAAACCCAACACTCGTTTCAGCACAGATCTGAATATTCGGGTCCAGATCTGAGTTTTTCTTGATTTTCACCATTTTTACATCTTGAACAAAAAGCACAAAAATCACAGATCTAGAGCACATGTGACTTAGTAAACGGTTAGATTTACTAAATCGGGCACCATGGCTCTGATACCAATTGTAGGACCGGGTTTGGGGACCGAAACCGTGATTCTTATGATTATGTTCAAAGACGGAAGAGATAAGAGATGATAAACAAACAACTTTGTATTAATCCGGTAGTATAACATTACAAGTCGGCCCGATTACATGATAACCGAACTAATACCAAAGGAGTATACATTCGGGTAGAGATCAAGTGGTGATCTCTCCCAGACACACTGAAGCTCACAGGGAACTCTCTAATGAGCTCCCCTATTCTCTCTTGGTCTTGCAAATGACAAAGTGTTGGTATTTATACCCAACACAGGTTGTATGGTCGAAGGATCTAACTGATTGATCGATAGATCATCTGTCGATCATCCAGCTATCGAAAGATACACACATACCTCGAAGGATGACATATCCTTCGAGGTCCATCTTCATCTATCGATGGATATCTTTCGAGCTCATCGAAGGATATACACAATCCTTCGATGCCTTATCCTTCGACACCAAACATTATACAACCATAATCTAACTGTTTGTCTAGCAAAACCCACACGGTCAACCGAATAACCCTCTCGTTTGACCACTTCAAACGAGCGGGTCTATACACGTTCGATAGACCGTTTCACTAACTATTACAAATTCAGCGTAAAATAAAACTAATCTATTCGACAAGCATCGGACACAAAATCTGCATCAACACAAGTGCTCTAAGACCCGCATCCAACCCCATGGCGGGTTCAACAATGGGAATGGGTGCAGGGCCAGGGTTTGGAGGTGGTTATGGAGGTCTAAACCATCCCATGGGAATGAACAATATGCCTCAAAATATGGGTATGGGAATGAACAATGGCCAAGGGTTTCAAATGCAAGCACCACCTGCCGCCAGATTTAATTATGCCACCAGGAAATTATAATCCGATGATGGGTAGAGGTGGCGGTTATGGTCAGCAACCTTATCGTGGCTACAGATAGAGTTTGCAGTGGTAAGCATAGTTATTGTGATATGAAAAACTCATTCTGTATAACCAATATCAAGTTACTTGATTTCTTCTATATATTCAAAACATTTTTGACTATTAATTTTGAGTCATGTAATGAGTAGTAGCAAACAATAAACATTACAATTTTAATCATCTTATTTTCACGTACATTAATAGATGACATTTCGTGAATGACCAAAGCATGTTAAACAATGCCACTTTCATGTATTTTTATAAAAAGAAGTGACTAAAACAATAACATGACATGACAACATGACATTTCGTGTTATTTACCAAACTAAAATTGGGCATTATCTTTGCAATTTGGTTCTTACCATTGACTTGTAGAAGTTAACCAGTTGACTTCCATTCCCCCCTTCTACAATCAATGAATTCAAAACAATCACTCAACATTTCACACAACATAATCTCTGTGAATATTCCGGCGTCTTTTGGGAATCTAAAGGGTGTGTGAACAATAACAAGCTGACATGTAACACTCCCGTTGGTGGACAAATGAACACGAAGAACGCGTTCAGTTTGTTGGGTTCGTAGGCTTTAGGGTAGCCGGCCCTAATTAGGGTTAGCCGGCCCTAGTTATTAGGCCCACTTAGTTAACTTGTTGACCAAGTAGGAAACCCTAATCTTGTTCTATAAATACCTATGATGTAATTGTAATCTGTATCATTCATCATTCTGAAAACAGTTGTGAGCATCTAATAAAGTAAAACCCTAGTTGCAACCCGTGGACGTAGGTCACCTTGACCGAACCATGTAAATTCTCGTGTTCTTTATTTTCTGCTAGTGTGTGTGTGTGTTTGTTCCGCTTCCGCTCGAGCCTACTCTGATTCGATACCCCTAACAAGTGGTATCAGAGCCAAAGGTTCAGTAAAATACACGGTTCACACGGTTATCGCAGGAGAAGGAGAGAGCTGGACGAGAGATCTTGATCTGCTGTTGCTGTCGTCGCCGCTGACTTGTTTACGGCCCGTACCTATTCTCTGGTTACGGCTCGTAAGGTCTAGGGTTTGCGCCGTAGGGTTTGCTGTTGCAGATCTGGTGGTTTTGGGGTGTTTGGCGATTAGGGTTTCGGTTCTTGAACCCTGGTTATTCGCTGGTGTACGCTCGGGTTTGCAGGAGAAGTCGCCGGTTCGGGTGCTTCGGGTTTCTGGTTTATTGAAGGTTGCTCGGGTTTCGGTTGCTTGGTTCCTTGTGGTTTTTTCTGGTTTTTCTCGTTTGCTATGGCTGAAGACGGGAAGTTCCGAATCGAGAAGTTCAACGGTACTGATTTTGCATGGTGGAGAATGCAAATAGAGGCGTTGCTTGGTGAATGCGATTTGGATGTGGTGCTGGAAGAAAAACCTGCTGGAATGGATAAAGCTGCCGAGGCAATTTGGAACTCAAAGGACAAAAAGGCAAGAGGTAAAATTACATTGGCTTTGACGAGGAGCGTTGCATTTAATATCATGAAAGAAACAACTGCTCGTGATATGTTAGAAGCTCTGTCAAATATGTATGAGAAGCCGTCTGCCGGTAATAGGGTGTTCTTGATGAGAGAACTGTTTAATATGAGGATGAACGAGGGCAGTTCAGTTGCTGATCACATTAACGAGGTCAATTCAATTTTGTCCAGGTTAGCAACTGTGGGCATGAAGTTGGATGATGACACTCAGGCTGTGGTTTTGTTATCTTCCTTACCTGATAGCTGGTCAGGATTTGTGACAACGGTCACTGAAACTGCTGGAACTGGAAATTTGAAGTTTGATCGGGTCCGGGATAGTGTTTTGGGTGAAGACGTTCGCCGGAGGAACACTAATGGAGGATCTACTTCTGGTGGTATGCTCAGTGTTAGCAGGGGAAGAGGTAAAAACAGAAGCAGTGGGAGTCGTGGGAAAAGCTTGTCTAAAGCTGGGAAGAATGTGAGGTGCTGGAACTGTGGTGAAAAGGGGCATGTTAAAAACGAGTGTCCTGATCCTAAGAAAGAGGGTGGTAAGCAGCATGTAAACAGTGTTGTGTCAGATGAATCTGACGGTGACGTACTGGTTTGCTGTGAAGAGTCTATAGATTCTTGGGCTATGGATTCTGGTTCTTCGTTTCACGCCATGCACAGCGGGGAGACGATGGTGAATCTGAAAAAAAGGAGACTTTGGAAAGGTACGATTAGCTAACGGTCATGTTCTTAATGTTACGGGTATGGGAGATGTCAATCTGAAGACTCCACTGGGCACTACATGGAACTTAAAGAACGTCAGGGTAATTCCAGGTTTAACGAAGAAACTTATTTCTGTTAGTCAACTGGATAAACAAGGACTAGATGTTAAGTTTGGTGGTGGGAAGTGGAAGGTGATTGATGGAAATCTTGTTGTTGCCTGTGGGAAGAGACGAGGATCGTTGTATCTAGTTGAGATACCTGCTGAGGGAGTAGCCGTCCCTGTACAACATAAAGTCTGGTTCACTGAATCTAGTAAGCGGAAGAGGGTTCAATTTGCAAACTTGAATCCTGGTGCTTTGGGGATGTCAGTTGAATGTGGTCGGGGGTCTAAGTTTAAGCCAGTCAGGGGATTTGGTGATAGTGGGAGCACGGGTCGTGTTCCGGGTACAATCACGAAGAACCGTTGGGTTTTGAAGACGAAGGTTCCGACTGAAGGAAAAAGCTCTCCTGGAAATAGTTTGCAAAATGTGGAGAGTGGTATTAATTCTCGGTGTATCTCTGGAGCTGGTGGATCGTGCAAGCCGGTTGAGATAGAGAATGGGTCTGATAAGACTGTTGGGTTGGAGCTTGTGGGAGCTTCAACTGGTCTCTCAGTTACTTGATGAGAGGTGTGGTTGCAACTAGGTGGCTTGGATGTGACTGAAGTCTTAGCTTGTTCTTGGAACTGGAGGCTGGGAAGACTTGAACGTAAAGATTACTGAAGTTACTGGTGATGGGTTTCTTGGATGCACTTTGTGGACTATGCAAAGCCTCCGAGTGGGAGATTGTTGGGTTCGTAGGCTTTAGGGTAGCCGGCCCTAATTAGGGTTAGCCGGCCCTAGTTATTAGGCCCACTTAGTTAACTTGTTGACCAAGTAGGAAACCCTAATCTTGTTCTATAAATACCTATGATGTAATTGTAATCTGTATCATTCATCATTCTGAAAACAGTTGTGAGCATCTAATAAAGTAAAACCCTAGTTGCAACCCGTGGACGTAGGTCACCTTGACCGAACCACGTAAATTCTCGTGTTCTTTATTTTCTGCTAGTGTGTGTGTGTGTTTGTTCCGCTTCCGCTCGAGCCTACTCTGATTCGATACCCCTAACACAGTTATTCTGCAAACAGTTGATTTAGAATTAAGTGTCCTGAGGGTTGGGCTATTCATGAATCTTAATCATGCACTACTCACTGAACTTTCTACATTTGTTCAAATTATAATAAAAATATGTAATAACATATGAAATACATAATCTTTATTGTACTACAGCTTAATAACATATCAGATGTATAGTCTTTATTGTACTATAGCTCAAGAATGTGTGTTACCCAGTTTCCTATTTTAGCAAGCAACCGCCTTTTGTTTCTGTTTTTGCATAAATTACTATTACTACTTTACTCAAAAGGGTAATTCAAAAAAACAAGAAACAGTTAGAATCTCAACTAGAATTAAAAAAACAACAAACTTTACTGGAACGGTCATTATTGGACTACGAACCGAATGTCGGTTTCCCAGTTTCTATATTTAGCAAGACATCGGCGGTTGTTTATGTTCCTGCACAAATTTCCATTTCGCTAAAACGGGTAATTTAGAAACTTTACTAGATTATAAATTTCCTGCATAAGAGTATGCAATGTCATCATCTGCTGTTGTCTCCCTCATACACCTGTCAATCATGACTTGTAATTAAATATATAGGTTGACATGGGTCATTCAGTTATGCAGCGGGTCGCTCCTTATTAAACTAGCTAACTTAGAACGGGTCCAGTTGATACTCTTTAAAATGACCCGGTTTGGCCGGTGGACCCGTTAACTGACCCAACCCCGACTGCTATGAAATAAAATCTATTTTTTGGCGCCGGTAATTATTTTCTAAAAACAAGAATTTTGGAAAAAAAGTGTTTCGACAACCCAACCCACCTGACCCGTTTATTTTGCCTCTTGTCGACATACATGTCTAAACCAAATAACATAAATTTATTGTTGAAATTATTTGTAAAAAATAAAAAGTAAAATTTGGTAAAAAAGAAAAAGTGTTTCCAGACACCCTAACCCACCTGACCCATTCATTCATTGTGCCTCTTTAAGACATACATGTCTAAACCAAACAAATCACAGAAAGATACTTGATGAACGATACATTTATATAGAAGATAAAAAGTATACTAAAACAGTAAAACCTAAGTTTTATGGTTCTTTTACTTTATTTAACTCGTCAATCAAACTTGTATTTATTTTAGTTTTTCACATAGCATTTGTTTTGTAAAGTATGCAAACAATGATGAACCCGCATATAAAAGCAACAAACTTTACCAGACTTTGGAGAGTTTCTGCACAAAATTTACTCATTGTAGGTCCAGCATAAATTTCCATTTTAAAACCCGCGTATAAAAAGCAACAAACTTTGCCAGAAATCGGCTTTTGTTTCTTTTCATTTCATAATGAGACTAAGAACCGAACTCGTGCTTCCAGTTTCTACTTTTAGCAAGAAATCGGCCTTTGTATCTTTTCTCGCATAAATTCCTATTTCGCTCAAACGGACAATTCAGAAGATCAACTAAACGGTTAAAATCCCATATCAGAACACAGAAAGAAACAAACCTTACTGCATTAACTCCCGTTTCACACAAAATGTAATGTATGATTAAGTTTGGTAAATCTTGTTAGTTAAGTTAGAAAGTTCTGTGAGTAGAGTTAGTGCCTAATATGTAAATATTAGAAGTAGAAGGTTAAATGTGAAAGTATTGTATTGTATGTATCCTGTTTAACGATCAATTCTGAATTCAGTCCGTTCAACTGAAGGAATCATTCGTTGTTTTGCAAGTTTATTGGTATCAGAGCAAGGCTCTGTTTTGCAGAATGAATCCAAAGAAGATTGTGATTAATCTCTCAAAGGTTGAAGAAGAAGATCAGAGACTTACAAGACTCTGTTTTAAAGGATGAATCGCAGGAAGAAGAAGAAGTGTACGAGCGATTTTGCGAACCCCAATCAGCATATTCTTCAACTATTGAGTATCTCTGTAATCTTTCATCAAGTGAATCTTGTATGTGTTTTGATTGTTTTTGTCATGCTTACAAGGTGTTCGATGAAATGCCAGTGCTTTATTTTGATGTTATTTTGCTACTTCCTTTGTACTAAATCAGGTATATGATACAAATGAAAGCTTTAGGTTAATGTATGAGGTAACATTGCTTTTCTAAGACAATTTTAAAACACATGTGGCTGCAGAATTATACTAGGGACCCATTTGTTTGATTAAACATCTCAGGAATGTCTATGGCTTGATTTGTCACTGATTCCTTAGTCAAAATCATGAGCTTCATACAAGCAGCAACATTGATTATTTAAGAGAAAAACAATAGTTTTTATTTACCCTCTAATAATACTCGTTTTGTTCTCTGTCAGTTGTCTGTTTTTGAAGGACTGAGTATACATGGGTGAATTTGGATGATGCTTTATCTCTAATGGGTCAGATGGGTTAAGATAAATGGTTAAACGGGTTAAGACATTTGAACCTCCGGCAGCCACCATACCTTCAGTGATCTCCGACAAGGAACCACCGAACTAGAAGGGTTTAACTTTTTTGACCCTTGTGCTGCATAGATCTTAAAATGCCGTCACTTGGTTTCCCAATTCCAATGGTCAATCTAGTCGACCTAATAACAACATTTAAGGTTGTATCTAGCCTCAAGGTCAACTTAGGTCAGCCTCAACAGCGTTAGCTTCTCGATTTCAAGTTTCTATCAACAGCCACAGCTAGAGTCAAATACTTCCAAGGCCACCCAACCACCATCTATCATTGCTTTAACAGGTGCACTTGCTATAGTTCCTTAACAACCTCCAAAAGAAAAATTCGATAGCAAATCCACTGTTTGGACTGATATGTTGAACCGTGAACTCGTTAATTTGAAAATCAATGTATGTGAGTTATTATGTTATATACATAATACAATTTTTTTTATAGCATATATATATATATATATATGGAAATTATTCTTCAAGTATTGAGTATATCTGTATTCTTTATTAATTGAATATTGAATGTGTTTTGATTGTTTTAGCTATGCTTACAAGGTGTTCCATGAAATGTCTGTGCTTTATTTTGATGTTACTTTGTTACTTTCTTTGTACTAAATCAAGTATATGCTACAAATGAAACCTTTATGTTATAATATATCTGTAATCTTTCTTAGATATACGTAATGTATGAAGTAACAGTGCTTTTCATTTCACTGTGCTATCTAATTATACTTGGGGCCCATTACACTGTGCTATCTAATTAATAGCCAAATTGTTATTTCGGTGGGATAGCTAAAAATGATGTTGGTTTTACAAAGGACATGAAATGAATGGTTAAATGGTTAACAAATTTCATGTGTGAGTGACTACATACGAGACATATATAGAGGTTTGTTAACTTAATTGACAATATGATTGAAGTTTGTATTGGAAAAGTGAACCTTAGGGTTTTTTTATTTTTCCTAAACCCGCTGGACAAATTCGTTTGTTTGATTAAACCTCTCATGAATGTCTATGGCTTGATTTGTCATTAATTCTTTAGTCAAAATCATAAGCTTCATACAAGGAGCAACATTGGTTATTTAAGAGAAAAACAATAATTTTATATTTACCTCATTTGAGATGCTAAGCTTTAGGTGTTTTTGCTTTTGGAGTTGCTGTGAAAATGTCCACCTCATGGCATTAAGGCATGAGAGTTGGTTGACACTATGTATATGACACTATGCTTTCGTTATCTAGTTATACAGTTTTCTTATAGCCTATCTTTTTTACTTTGTTACATATGTATATGACACAGTTTGGATGTGCAGTTAAAACAAACCGCTACCTGACACTATCGAGCCGATAAACTCCAAATAAAAGAGAACGGAAAACCAAGCAAAACCCGGCAACTTCAAATGTAACCATGGGTAAAGCCATGGGTTCAGGTTCTGGAACTAGACGTGCTGGTGCAAGTGCTCTAAGACCCGCATCCAACCCCATGGCGGGTTCAACAATGGGAATGGGTGCAAGGCCCGGGTTTGGAGGTGGTTGTTGTGGAGGTCTAAACCATCCCATGGGAATGAACAATATGCCTCAAAATATGGGTATGCGAATGAACAATATGCCTCAAAATATGGGTATGCGAATGAACAATATGCCTCAAAATATGGGTATGGGAATGAACAATGGCCACCTGCCGCCAGGAAATTATAATCCGATGATGGGTAGAGGTGGTGGTTATGGTCAGCAACCTTATGATGGCTACAGATAGAGTTGCAGTGGTAAGCATAGTTATTGTGATACAAAAAGTATTCTTTTTCCTGATAATTTTGTAATTCTTTTTGATTCCGTATAACATTATTATTCTGTTATAACCAATATCAAGTTACTTGATTTCTATATATTCAAAACATTATTGTCTCTTAATTTTGGGTCATGTAATGACTAGTTGCAAACACTAAACATTAAATTAAAAATCAGTTGATGTTACATGCACTTAGACCGCCCGTAGGGGACGTTTTTTTTTAAATTGCCCAAACACGCCCCGGTGCCGCCCCCTAGGCGTTTTCCGGCGTTATTCGCGAAAAAAAGGACCTTGGCGTTTTTTGAAACACGCCGAAATGGCAAATCTTTGGCCAATCAGATAAGAGCATGTGGTTTAAAGAGAGAGATGGAATTTTGGGGTTTGAGTTTGCCGGATTTTTTGGGTTTGC
>JARYGA010052107.1:0-13293 GCA_030545235.1 Helianthus tuberosus | reverse complement strand
GAAAGCATGAAAGTAACAAGTAGGCACATGTGTTTCACCTCAAAACAGTTTGAAAATAGTAAAAAAGGGGTCTATGTACTCACTTGAGATTGCTTAGTAGTCCTTGAGTAACAACCAAACAATGCTAGAGATCACGGATATCAAACGGCACCTAATATAGGTAACTATGTTAATAAACCGGACCTATATCGAAGGATCGGATAGAATGAGGGCTCATAAACCAAATGAGTATGGGAACTCATGTAGTATGGTTTAACAAAGCCTACATACTAAAATGAAACCTAACCTAAGTGCTTTTGACCCGTTATGACCCGTTTAGGTAGCTTATGCTACTTTAACGCGTTGTTCACGTAAAACGCGTTCGGAACGCCTAACTAGTCCTATGATAAGTAAACTATGCCTTAACATGTCTAATATTGTTACTAAATCAGTTTAGATGTCAAAAATTAAGTTACATAGGCTTAAAATGAATTTTATCATAAAAAGGGCATTTTGGTAATTTACCTAAGGCATATAAACTACCTATCATACAATTAACTAAACGTCGTGACCATAAGGTATAACCTCGGAAGGTTATTCCCTATACAACTATGGTAACCTAATGTGTTTGGTCGGATCCTAATGATCGACCAAACGGGTCGGGTTCGAAAGTATAAGCGATTGTTTAGATCGCTTACCTTACGACCCTATATAAGCACTAAACTAAAAAGTGACGAGCTAAGCATGTTAAAACATGCTTAACTAAGTTTAGAAAACAGGTTTGGTATCAAAACAAACGGTTTTGATACCTAAGAGTAGTTTGGTTACAAAATACGCAATAACACGCATTTTGGCCGAAACTACGACTCGTCACTGAGCCTAGATAACGTGGTAATCAGTAGGTATAGTCACTAAGGACTATAACCATCGTGATTACGCTCACGTTATGAAGTTCAAAATGAACTTCGCATTGACCATAAACTGGTCAACGCAGAAAGTCAAACAAAGTTTGACTTTTAACGCTTAAAGAGTAAAAGAACGAAGGAACACTTACAAAGGGTCCCCGAAAGCTTTGATTTCCAAATATTTCTTAGGTATGAAGTGATAGAACACCCCAACTTAGAGAAAAAAATCAGAATTCAAGTGGGTTTTGAGTTGTGATGTTGGTGGGTATTTATAGATGTGGTAGAACCATTAGGATCGTTTATTGAATAACGTGCTTTGATCTCAACCCTACATTTGTTGAAATTTCCATGGAACACCACAATTGGCCCCTCATTATACTGAAGAAGTAAGTGAAAAAGGTGGAAAGGCTAGATTCAATGTTTCTGCATTCTGCTGTTCTGGAGACCCCTTACGGACCGTAAGGTGATGGCTTACGGTCCGTAAGCCATCAACTATGCAGAATTGTCAGTTTTGGTCCCTGTTATGCAATAAAGCCATTTCCGACACGTTTAAGGCCCGTTAACCCCATTTCAAAGCTCTAAAATGAAGTTAAATATAGGGAACTTAAAATGTGCTCAAAAATATCTAGGATGTCGGTTCGTTTTGCCGTACAATAGCGATGTTCGCTTAATTACGACGGAATGCGCATAAGCGCGAAAAACGATCCAAATTGCGCGACGAATGGATTTTTCTCATGCCAAACACTAAAATAAAATATTTTAGTGCTTACATAAATTTTTGGATGCCCGGATGTATTCAGAACGAAAGTTATGCGCAAAAGTGCAAACTTGTGCACTTTTTGACACTTTTAGTCCCTGAATGAGCCAAAGGTTTATTTTAGCACACCGAACCCCTCAAAGCCTATTTCTAAGCTATGTAAAGGATATTTATGGTATGTTTAACTTATGGTCATGTTCCGGAATGTCTGTTACAGTTCAAATTGGCATACTTTCGTAGTTTGTCAAATTTAGTCCCTGTAGGCGAATTAACTTGTTTTTGCCATACCAAAGCCTTCAAAACTTATTTCTAAGTTATGTAAAGGTTATTTAAGGTATGTTAAGTATATGTTGATGTTCCGGAGTATTTGTCGCATTAAACTAATTACGTTTACGCACCAGTTTGCGTATAACTCTCCAGAAAGCGATATAGAGTTTGAAATTGAACAAAAGTCAAAACATGAAAAATGTAAAACATAACCAAACAAACATTGGGATCAAATAACTTTGTTTTGTTGATAATCGAATTGTTCACAATGATTTCAAGCACAGATGTTACATTCCAACAAATGATGGAAGAGTTGTGGTAAGATTCCTGAAACGATTATTTTCTCGTTTTGAAACTCCAAAAGCATTAAAAAGTGATACGGGTACCCATTTTTGTAAACATCAACTTGAAAAAATTTAACAAGGTATGGGGTCTATCACCGGATATCAACAGCATATCACCCTCAAACAAACGGACAAGCCGAAGTGACTAATCGAGGTTTAAAAAGAGTACTTGAAAAAACCGTAGGATTAAATAAAAATGAATGGGCCGATAAATTAGACGACGCTTTATGGGCTTTTCGAACTGCATATAAAACAACAATAGGTACCACCCCATATAAGTTTGTCTATTAAAAAAGTTGTCATTTGCCAGTAGAAATAGCACACAAAGCCTACTGGGCAATTAAAAACGTAAACTTAGACATAGAAATTGTCGGTAAAAATCGATTTTGTCAATTAAATGAATTAGACGAATTAAGAAATCACGCATACTCTAACTCCGAAATTTATAAGGATAGAATGAAAAATTTGCATGACAAACACATTAAACCAAATGAATTTGGGGTTAGAGATCAAGTTCTATTGTTTAATTCACGACTTCGATTATTTCCCGGTAAATTAAAGTCAAGGTGGACGGGTCCTTTTTCTATCACCCATATTTTTCCACACGGTGCAATTGAAATTAAATCTCGGAATGGAATTCCATTCAAAGTCAATGGCCAAAGGCGAAAGCTTTATCAAGGATTCATTGAGGATGAAGAGGAGGAGATCTCGCTACAAGCGGCCAACGAATAAACGAAGGTTTGTGCATCAACACCATATCTTGTAAGTAGCGAACATCGGGAAAGCTTCTAAATCGGAAAGATTTCTAAAACCAAGTTTTGGAAACAGGTCAATCACACGTGCACTATAAAAAAATTACCCGCCCACGGGGCCGGGCCCAGCTGGACACGGGGCCGTGGTCGGCTAACTGACGGGGATAAAACCCCTTTTTCCTTCATTTCTTCACTTCAACACGACCCGTTTCCCAGAAAACTCTCTGGTTCCACCGCGATTTTCTGCAGATTTTCACGTTCTTCCACCGTTCAACAACGTCAAGGTATAATTCTATCATCATAGTTTGTTAGATTAATCATTTGCATGTAGTTTAACATTAAAAATTTGGGGAAAAATCTAGGGTTCTTCAACTTGAACCGAATCAAACCTCAATTTTTTGCTTAGATCTGTTAGTTGTAGTATAGTTGCATGTTATAGGAAGTAAATCAACTTGAATTGTTTGTAGATTTGCCTGATTTCAAACAAAAACCTCAAACCCTTGTTTTTGAACCAAAAAAAGATGAAATTGAAGGGGTAAATGGTTTGTTTTTGGAAAAACGGCACTTGGGGTTTCATTTTCGGGGAAAACCGCCCTACTCAACCAAAAATTTTCAAGTTTTCAGAGCTGGGTCAAAAAATGGAATTTTTGGGAAACAGACGCCTGAGCACGGGGTCGTGCTCAGCGAGCACGGGGGCGTGTCCAGCAATTTTCCTTCGAACACGGGGCGTGGCCAGTGACCACGGGGCCGTGTTCAGCTTGCTGTCTTCAGTTTTCTTTGAAAATTTATTGATTTGTGCTAATTGTTTTATGTTTTCTTTCAGATGTCCAAGAAATTCACACGCTTCAACCAGAATGAATGGGCTGCTCAAGTCCGATTTGAAGTTCTTCAGACAAGGCCCGAGGAAAACCCATGACAAGTATGCCTAGACACCCTGGAAGGAGTGGGGCAGATTTGACCGCTTCAACAACCTAGTTACTGGTCCACTTAGAGTGGCTCTTTGCACTAGACTCCACTCGGTCCACGAATACAACATGGAGTTCTATAGCACATTGGCATTCAAGGGTAAAGCAGAGCCGTTTGATGAAGAGGGGGTTGAGTTTCGTTGTGCTGGAAATGTGCTTTCAATCTTGATTGCAAAATTTGGGTCGATTATTGGGTTTTAAGCTGAAGAAGATGCCGGAGACGAGGAAAACACGGGTGGTCTCCGTGAACACCCACAAAACCTGCGTCAGTCAGCGTGGTCTCAAATTGGGGAAGGAGCATATAATTCATGCCAAACCAAAAGCTCACAGTCCCGGGACCCTCTATACCGCTACATTCATAGGGTCCTTAGCAACTCACTCAACCAAAGGCATGACAGTACTGGTGTTGTTGGCTTACGTGATCTAACGGTCCTATACTGCATTCACAACCGTGTGCCTCTCGATGTTCCACACCTGCTCCTCCAAAACATGCACCTGAACCAGCTAGCCAATCCCCCGACCCCTATCCTCTTTGGATGATAGATCTACCGCCTTTACAAGAACTTTGTGGAAAGGATGCCAAGATCCTTCCGTAAAGGCCCGTGGTCGGGCAAGGTGGATCTCGTCATATGCCACTCAATGGGAATCATCAACGAAGCGGGTGACGGGACGGTTCGATTTCAAATGGTTCAGGGACATGTTTGGAACCCACAGGAGGCTCTCGTCCTTCACGCCCCACAAATCTGTCCTCCTCAGTATCAGTATCAGTATCAGTATCAGTATCATGGCCATGCGGGCCAATCATCCTCTCAAGGGGGTGGTTTTCCTAACTTTCAAAGCTTACATGATCTCTTGCAGGAAAACCTTTTGTGCACCCGCAACACCTACAACATGGCTAACAACACCTACACACGGGTTGGAGCAATAGAGAGGAACATCTCTGACATACAAGATGACATCAGCAACATCCGGGAGTACCTGGCGAATCAATGAGGAGATGACGAGGATGAAGACATGGATTGAGGTGGAGGCGTTGGAGATGGTGTGACACGGTTGAAGCTCTTACCAGGTTAACCCTTTATCTCACAAACAATTATCTGGCATGTGTGCCAATGTTGAACAATTTACTTTCCTTTAACACTTTTATTTTCCTGCATTTTTTTTAGTTTGTGATGTGGATGATAATATGTGGTATGTTAGGATGTTTGTTATTTGTGTGGTGTGGTATTTAAGCGAAAACAGGTACCTAGGAGGCTTGGAAGCACTAGGTATTAGTGCTACATAAGCCCGGAAACCAGACCCGAAAGCCAAAACATGTTTTCAAAGATTGCAAATTGTCACCACAGAGCTGTGCCCAGCCAGCACGCCCCGTGTCCATCACCCTGTACCTGCTGTTTGTCTGTAATATGCCCGCCACGGGGCCCTGTCCACCAGGCACGCCCCTGTGGTCACCTTCTGTAAGTTTTCGTTACTGGCAATCTGACCACGGGGTCGTGCTCACCCAGCACGAGGCCGTGGCCAGATGCCCAGTAACACCAAAACCTTGTTTTTAACACCTTTTTACACATCCAATCAACCTAAAAACTTATTTTTGGGACACATTGAGGCCAATGTGTAATTTAAGTGCTGGGGGGATGCTAAAACCATGAATTTTGCAAGTCCTAATAACAAGCCTTATACAAAACTCTATTGGAACCGCTAATCACCCCAAATTTTTTCAAAAACTTTTCATTTTTTTTACTTGTCTTGGTTTAATTTGGGAATGACAAGTTCTAAAAAGGTTATATTTTTACAAATTTACAACCGATAGCGTCGTGATAAAAAGAACTAACATAAGAAAATTATGAAACGGCATTACAAATCTAGTTAAAATTTGATTAAATATACTTGATCGCATTATAAACCCATTCCCACAAAAAGTGAGTTTTGAGCATTTGTTGAGCATACAAGCATACATCTTTAAACTAAATGCTCATTTTTCATTTCTTGTGTGAATAGCCGCTTGGTTCTTACGACTCTAGAACTTGCCACAACGATACATTCCCAGTCCTTACCAACTTAAACCCACGTAAGTAAATGATGGAGGCATTAGGACTAACCCATTTTTCTTTCAACACCATTATTTTTTATATTTTTTTATCACCTACCCAAAATCCCCCTAGTTAACCTCTTTGAGCCTAAACCTTTTCATTTCTAAACCCACAAAGCAAACACCCTTTACCCACCAAAACCTTTTTTCTTTTAAACCCTTCATTTAGTAAAAAGCTCGGTTTTCTCGTGACGTTCTTTATCAAAAAAAAAAAAAAAAGTCTTGCAATAAACAAACAAGTTCCTCAAAGAAACTTTGTTTGAAAATGCTTAATTTGAATAAAAGTCACAAAAACAAAAATTTTTACGACGACCGATGCTTTTTACACTTTTATCCCTTTTTACTAACCATTAGCTAACCGAAAACCACCTACCCTTTAACCCAAGCCTAACCCTTCCCCAAGTCCTATTGGCAGCCTATGGTAGAAGTAAGTTCATGCCGGTCTCGAGTGTTCCCCCCGCCACCCCCCCCCCCCCCCCCCCCCCCCACCCCATGCCGGTCTCGAGTGTTTCACAAAAATACATCTTTGGCCGAGTGTTGAGTGATCTTCCGTGAGGTATGTGAACTTTTAAATAAATGTAATTTTAAAGAGGCATGTTATGCCCAAATAAGTAATTTCTCTTATGAAACGTTCTAAATAAATCATAACGAATAGGATTGTAAATAATATAAAAATAAAACCCAATAAAGATCTTGGATTCCCGACACTCAAGACAAGCCCAAAACTTCTCTTCTACCCATTCCATTTGGGTGTATAAGCGACATAATAAAGAGTTTTGCTTGAGGACAAGTAAAGAGTCAAGTGTGGGGGTATTTGATGTGTGTAAAATGCAACATATAAATTACATCAAATGAGGCATAAAACTAACCCTTTTTAGTACTAATGTTGGAAAAAATGTGTTTTTGTCTTCCTTTTATATTTTCAGGACCAAAAGAGCTTAAATGAACAAAAGGAACAAATATGCAGCAAAAACTAACATAAATACAAAGAAAAGGAATAAACGTGGCATGCCCGACCCCTCAACAGCATCTTCCCAAGCAAAAACAAGAAATAGGAGGCTGACCACGGCCCCGTGCCCAGCGGACACGGGGTCGTGGCCAGGTGTCTGCAGAAAATAACAAAGTTGTAGAAGCAAATTCCCAGCACGGGGGCGTCCCCAGCTCAACACGTAGCGTTGTCAACACTAAGATTCACAGAATCTTGCAAATCTTGATAGTACAGATACGCTTCTGCACACGGGGCCGTGCCCAGCGAACACGGGGACGTGTGGAGCCTAATGCAGACAATTGTAATTAATGAAGAAAGAGAAAGAGGATGGCCACGGGGCCGTGTCCAGCGGACACGGGGCCGTGTCCGGGCTTCTGTTCAGGCTATAAATAGGGGTGCTTGGTTCACTTCAAAGGCATCCCTTGGCAAACCACTTCTCTCACACTTCACCACCAAGACAACACCCACTTCCACCACCATCATCCATCATCCACCTTAGAGTGTGTGTAGTAGTCTCGGGATCCAAGATTGATAGTAAGAGTTCTTGTCAATCAAAGGCCATTTTTGGCTAAGTCTCTTACATCATTTGGTGAAGACAAACAATTAATGTAATACTTTTGATTTTTAATCCTTTCGCACTTTTTATTTGGTTTTGTATTAATGACTTTAATAACTAGTTTCTTATGTTGAAGGTGAAACTTCTTTATCGTTTTTCCGTTGTGTCTTGGCATTACTTTACTGTCTATATAAAGTAAAAGATTTTCACCATTCATATCTCTACGGTCTATATAGAGATATGTTGGGTACCTGGTCGGGGGTTAAGGGAATGGTTTAGTAAGGTTCTTGCTTTTTCAATGTATAGATCTTGCAAGGACCTGGGTCAAGCTTACTAGGACCTCCTTCAATACCCACCGGTATTGGATGGCGGGGGTGCGAATGGCTTGATCCCCTCATTTGTAAACTACTATTAATACATTAACTCGGCTACTTGGGATTGTATCCCTGCTGACTCAAACCACTTAGCCGAGGGTAACGTCGCCTTCAAAAGAGGGGCCTACCACTTTACGCATTAATAACTTAATTAATTATCTTTCAATATTCCGACCCTTTGGGATTGTATCCTTGCTGACTCAAACCACTAGGTTGAGGGTAACGTCACCTTCAAATGAGGGGCCTACTACTATAACTAAGATAATCTCTTAAAAAGTGCAAAAGTGCGGAAATCATCAAAGGTTACATTAAAGGCGAGTCGGATCCAAGTGATTCATCTTGTCTATCTGTTTTTTATGTTATTTTTATTTTCATAATTTTATTTTTATTTTTCATGTTTAAAACCTTTTCTAATAATTTTGATTTGATTAGACGTTGAGGATAAACCGGTACTAAAAGCTCTTGTGTCCTTGGACGACCTTGGTATCTTACCAACGCTATACTACGCTCACGCTGGGTGCACTTGCCCATATGTGTGTTTAGTGTTAGTAGAATATCGTGTTTTATAAATTTAAAACTTGACTAATGTGTAAAATAGGCTTAAATTATCAATAAAAACATATAACACATGACACGCATCAGATGGAAACCACGAGTTTCCATGGAGTGATTTCCATGTAGCTTTAGAATGAAAATATAGCAAGTATTCGTTATGAATGAAGGGGTCATGAATGATTATGGCATGAAAGGAACTTACATGCAAGGATGTCGTTTGGATGTGAGTTGAATTTCCATGTTTACACCACAATGAGAATAACTCCATAATATTGATTATAAGGTGATTGTTCTAACTTGTTGTGGGTTTCTTTTAGGTAAGTCATCAACTTGAAGATCAAGTCAAGGGCGCGGACAAATACACATGCTTTATTTTCGTCATTAAGTAATAGCGGGTCAATTACAAGACTTGGATAAGTAATTGGATAAAAACCCGTATGTAGTAAATTGCATGTTATCAAAACTTAAGTTATGTTTTAGGTATGTTTTTAATGTGGATAAAACATGTATGTATCAAAACTCTTGAATGGTTATGTATTTATATAAAAGTTTTAATCGGGACGCATATTCGAATGATAATGTTTTAAATTTGTTTGTTAAAATAAGCTAGTGTTACAAATAGTGCAATTGAGGTTGACAGCGTCAAAAAACGTAGATAAGCGGGAAAAGAAGCAGATATTTTGTTTGCTTGTAGAGAGTCAATTTTATAATACATAGACGCAGTTTTCACTCTAAACCATGTGAAAAAAATATTTGCACCGTGTCTAAAGAGATAATTTCTACTAATGATTACCCACATCAAAATGATTTAACTCGGCTATTACTCATGCGAGCCGAAAAAGTAATAGAACCCTTAAATCTACATCATAATGTTTGGATTTTCAACTTAATTATTTGAGGGATCAAGAGATGAAACTCATTCCCAAACTTCATATGTTGGATTTCTTTTGTTCATATAAAGGATACTTCACTTCATGAACTTCCATTGAAGGAACCTGATGAACTTAACTATGAAATTTGAGTTTGTTGTTTTAGCTGTTGTAGGTAAAGAGACACAATGACTAAGATACTTAATATATGGTATTCCATTGTTGCTTAAATTCATTTCATTTCTACCAAATGTGATAGTTATGCCACATTGGCTATGTCTATTAGACATATGTATATGGTTAAACTTTAACCTTATGTGTTTGACATAACATGGTTCAGGAACCAAGGATTATGGGGTGATATTATTAGACTATGTTTGGTCATGACAAAATTTACAAGTAAATCTACATGGATGCATATCGCTATTTTTTTGTAAATGTTTTCATGCTAACAAACATTTGTTACCAAAGGAGATCCTAAAATGTGACATTATTTATCTTTTTTTTTTCTTGTGAAGTAAAAGTGTATACTAACTATTAGGGATGTGCATTTGGTACAATACCGGTACCGATATCGAATTTTCCGTACCGATTTTTTCGGTACTTAAGCAGTACCCACTTTTTAGGGTTTTCAGTACCGTTTCGGTACGATACCGGTATTTTACCAAATTTTACCCTTAAATACCAGTACCGTACTATACCAAAATTTTCGGTACCAGTACCCATATTTGGCGAATTTTGGTACCGGTATTTTCGGTACCGGTCCCGAGCTCATCCCTACTAACTATTAGAATGTATATAAGATTAGGAATTTCTAATATTAAGGCCACATGCCCGTTAGGTTAATTATGGTTTCCTTGTTGTGTTTATAAATTGTAATGTGAATTATTCAGTAACGTAATTCGGTCTTTCATATTCTTACATGGTATTAGAGCTAGTCTAGGCTCTCTACCAACACCGTCACGCCACACACAATCTATAAACCCTACCTTATCGTCACTTGGTTCAAACCCTAGACAGGGCAATGTGCTGCCACTGTCGTCGTCTTGTCCTAGTCTCTTCTCCGTTTAGTTTCTTCTTTTGTTTTCTTGTTTCTCGTGAAAATAAACCTTCATTTCCTATTCAATATTTTGGTTGATGCTCTGAACTAAATCGTTTTTCAAGAAATTCTTACATCTCAACATCACCGCCATAACAAACATCTATCTCTGATTAGCCAAACATCAAAAGCTACAACCAAATTGACAACTTACATGTGACGGTGCGTCTTTGATTTGATCGTCGTTTTCAGTGTTTGCTCAGAATTCACTTACATAGAGTCTTATCTAGTTGTTTTTTTGTTACAATGAAGTTTTTTTACCAGATTGTGCATGAGCACACAAATTACTGATGTGTTGCACAACACATTCTTCTATCGTGTAGATTTTGTATATGTGTGTATATTTTTAGAGTCGTTTTCTAGGGTTTTACTATATATTTGATTAGTTTGTGAAATGCAGGTCCTGGGAGGAGAGGAACTATAAAGGAGCTGAACCGATCAAGAAATAAAGAACCGTGAGCCAAGGATGAAGTCCAGGGGTGGAACCAGAAATTTGAAGAAAGGCATCCCTGCGGGAGGGAGAGATAAACCCCTGCGACGCGCGGGGAAGGTTGACCAAGATTGAGTTAATTACAAAATTGCCACCACACGGATTTTAAAATAGCAACCCTCCGCGCCAGAATGAGGGGACAAGGGGATCTCCCGCGACACACGAGAGAGGTAAAAATCGTGAAACATTAGGAAAAGTTGGTTTTTAATAAGTTTTGGGTTATTTAAGGACAAACACAATCCTAATTCAGGGAGAGAACTCAATTGAGAAACTTAGAGCTACAGAGGAAGAGGAAGAGCAAGAGGCTGATCTGAAGCTTTGGGAGCTAAAACTTTGGGAGCAAAATGGTTGGATTTGATAAAGTTTCTTGCTTTCTTGTTTTTTAGTTGATGAACATGATGTTTACTACTTCTAAACTGATTAGAGGCTAACTTTTCATAGATACCTAGGTTTGATGAACTAATTGCATGTTTTGACTTTTATTTGGTTGACTTTTATTCAAGTTCTTGTGTTTTGATTTCAATAATTTTGATTGTTGCGGAATTTGATCATGTGTGTTGATTATTATTGGTTGGTTTTCATTATTGATGTGTTTGTAAAGAAGAAATATACCATAAACACGTTAAAATCACTAGTTAACTCATTAATCCGACCAATTATCATTTTAACCCTATCATTAGAAATAATTAGGTTAACTAATCGTTAAAAATCAGTAGACATAGGTGTACATCCAATTCCCATTGAATAGTAATATAATTTGGGGTTGTTAGGGTTTGTCTAGTCGTTGTTTGATAGTTTTAGGCACTCAATAGCTCGAGGTCTTCCTGCATATTCGCGTCTAGGTGATTTTATGTTTTCGGTGTATCAATCTAAGACTAGCTTCACAATTAAAAGGCGCTAAAGTGTGTGCTTTTTCATGTGTCTAGTTATGTGATTCGGTTTCGATATGTTGAGTCGTTTCTATCTAGCACTTCATTCACAATCTGATTGCACATCATAGATTGTTTTTTAGGCTTTTGCGTGTGGGTCACATTTATCTTGTCTGATTACTATAGGATTTGTTATCTTTAACTAGAGGGAAGTCGGTTAAAAATCAGGGAACTTAGTAATTGTCAAATGTAGAAGTCTTGCAGGTGGTTATGGATTCTTTCCTATAGTTTGTTCATCATCACTGATCTCATTCTTGCGTGTTCTTTGCTCTCGTCTTTGTTTGCGTTCTCATTAGGATATATTCAAGATATTAGTTAGTAGAAATCACAATTAAAAAACCAAATCAATTTTTGGCTATTAATCGGTTTAGGTTAAGTTTTAGAGTTGATGACGTGGGTAACTCAAGCTTAATAAACTAACTAGAAGTGCAATACAGCTTAAAGGGTTCAAGTAGATGACCAGCTGTAGTGAACAGCAGAAAGCATAGAAAAGTGTCACGTCCCATCGCACGTTACGTGTGACTTCTCTCACTCAGTTGCAAAAGGGGCACGTGAGAAGAGACATTCTTTTACCCGCAGGTCCGAAGCCTTCAACCTACCAAAAAGGGCAACCCCCTCACTGCATCATCGGATCACTAGTCAAAGGTTTCTACTCTTGGCTTCCTCTTTCCCTATAAATGACCACCCTTGGTCATTCAACCAAACATTCTGAAATCTCACACTCTCTCTCTCTCTCTCTCTCTAGAACCTGCACATTGCATGTTCTATTCTTCACATACAAAAACACTATTGAATGCACCAGACCTGGGTTGAATCTCCTTCAACCTAGAATTCAAAGCAATTTATAGAAGAGTGATCCAACCCTACGTATTGCATACGTAGGGGAACCTCACGACCTACGTTAGGCAAAACCAGACTCGTGAAACCTTTGTCCTAACCAGTCTATCCACTATTCTTGGTCTCATATGTGTTGTAGCAACAAGTTGGCGCCCACCGTGGGGCTACGCCACTAAGTTCATCTGTGAAGATCAGTAGTGTAGCTCCAACTTCGTTAAAACCATCATACCTGAAAGCGAATCTCCATGTGAGGTGAACCAAGTACCACGTATTCTACACCTAGTGCTAGCCAAACTCCAGCGGCTATACCCACCTCGTTCTCAACTCCGGGCAGGAGCCACGTATCCTGAGTTCTCTTCCTTTCAGACACCAACCCCATCTCGTTCAGGGGTTCCATCCCCTCATATCAGTGCAACAGGCACACCGACACGCATCGATTTAACACCTGATGGGGTAGCAAGCAACTTTCTACAGTTGAGCTCTCTCCTTAACCAGTACGTGAGCAGAGAAAGGGATAAAGGAGTAAGAATCAGGCTGG
>JARYGA010052106.1:0-67056 GCA_030545235.1 Helianthus tuberosus | reverse complement strand
ACCAAATTAACCCGTTTAACCCATTTCTTTTTGGTATCTATATTTTGACCCGTTTTGTATTTATTTCTTAAGTAAACATTACTCAAATGTTAATCCACTTCACTTTATCATCAACTAATATTATTACTAGCTTACCAAGCTTATCAATCACTTCTATATTCAGATTTTTTAAACTTATGTTTTGTTATTAAGAAGATTGGTTGAGTTATTATGTACACACATCCCTTTAGTATACAAGAAAGCAAGTCTTTTTAGTGGTTTATATTGTTTATATAAGTACATAATAGCCTAATGTCGCTGGTGGGTTTTGTTGGCTTGTGTTAAGGCAAATGTAATTAGAAGAAAATATAATGAGTTATTAGTTCAAGTGCTAGAGTAACATATTTCTCAGTTTTATTAGTGGCGGAACGGGTCAAAATAGGTAAGTGATTATTATATCATATTATATGATCTATTCCATAAGTGATCACTATATAGCCTATAATGGGTTGGTGTGAATATTATTGAGGTGATTAGTGATTGTAACACAGACCGCTACTACATGGGTGTGCAATTTCTTTTGCAGGAAATCAAAGACGCTATGGAAGCTGGGAATCAAAGAAGGATTCGGTGCTTTATGGATGTACCAATTTTTAAGCTTAGTTTTGTTTATGTAAATGCTATACGTGTAATTCGACACATATTTAATATGTTAACATCATATACAAATACCTTTAGGAATATGTACTTTCTTTGTATTTATTTTATTTATACACTTTCTTTGTATTTATTTTATTTATACACTTATTTTTGGGACACATTGAGGACAATGTGTAATTTAAGTGTGGGGAGATGCTAAACCTTGAATTTTTGCAAGTCCTAATCACAAGCCTTACACAAAACTCTATTGGAACCGCTAATCACCCCAATTTTTTTCAAACATTTTCATTTTTTTTGCTTGTCTTGATTTGAGTTGGGAATTACAAGTTTTGAAAAGGTGATATTTTTACAAATTTACAACCGATAGCGTCGTGATAAAAAGAACCAACATAAGAAAATTATGAAACAGCATGACAAACCTAGCTAAAATTTGATTATATATACTTGATCACATAAAAACCCATTCCCACAAAAAGTGAGTTTTGAGCCTTTATTGAGCATACAAATACATATCTTTAAACTAAATGCTCATTTTTCGTTTCTTGTGTGAATAGCCGCTTGGTTTCTTACAACTCTAGAACTTGCCACGACGATACATTCCCGGTCCTTACGAACTTAAACCCGAGTAAGTAAATGATGGAGGCATTAGGACTAACCTTTTTTTATTTCTACACCATTATTTTTTCTTTTTTTTACCACCTACCAAAAATCCCCCTAGTTAACCCCTTTGAGCCTAAACCTTTCATGTCTTAACCCAAAACAAACACCCTTTTACCCACCAAATCCTTTTTATTTTTAAACCCTTTATTTTAGTAACAAAGCTCGGTTTTTCTTGTGACTTCCATTAAAAAAATGATTATAATGATGAAGCCAAAAGAAATAAACAAATAAGTTTATCAAAAACAAATTTGTTTAAAGAAATGCTTCATCAAAATAAAAAGTTATGAAAAATAAAAAGTCTTACGAAAACCGATGTTTTTACGCCTTTCGCCCTTTTTCTACTAACCACTAACCCAACCACCTACCTTTAAACCAAGCCTAACCCTTCACCCCCAAAAGTCCTCTTGATATTTACAAAGGTATATAGTTAAAAAGGAGGAGGATTGATTGCTTGGCAAGCATATGGTAGGAGTAAGTTCCATGCCGCTCTCGAGCGTTTCACAAAAATACATTTTCGGCCGAGTGTTGAGTGATCTCCCGTGAGGTATGTGAACTTGTATATAAATAGAATTTTAAAAAGGCATGTTATGCCCTAATAAGTAATTTATCTTATGTAATGTTTTAAATAAATCATGACGAATATGATTGCAAATAAAATAAAAATAAAACCTAATAAAAATCTTGGAATCCCAACACTCTATGACAAGCCCAAAAACCTTCTCTTCTACCCATTCCATTTGGAGTGAAAGGCCACATTATAAAGAGTTTTGCTTGAGGACAAACAAAGATTCAAGTGTGGGGGTATTTGATGTGTACAAAATGCAACATATAAATTACATCAATTGTGGCATAAAACTAACCCTTTTTTAGTACTAATGTTGGAAAAAGTGTGATTTTGTCTTCCTTTTGTATTTTCAGGTTTAAATGAGCTAAAATGAACAAAAGAAGCAAAAAGGCAGCTAAATCTAACATAAATACAAGAAAAGGAACAAACGTGGCATGCCCGACCCCCCGGCAGCATCTTCCCAAGCAAAAACAAGAGAACAGAAGGCTGAACACCCAACGTGCTCAATGAGCACGGGGGCGTGCCCAAGTGTCAGCAGAAAAGACAAAGTTGTAGAAGCTTCTATCACCCACCACGGGGGCGTGCCCAGCAGACACGGGGCCGTGGTATACTCTAAGATTCGCAGAATCTGAGGAAATCTTGATAGTACAGATACGCTTCTGCACACGGGGTCGTGCCCAGCGAACACGGGGCGTGGTCAACTAATGCAGACAAACTGCAATTAATGAAGAAAGAGAAGAGGGATGGACACGGGGCCGTGCCCGAGCTTCTGTTCAGGCTATAAATAGGGATGCTTGGCTCACTTGCAAATCATCCCTTGGCAAACCACCTCTCTCACACTTCACCCACACTCCACCACCACCACAACACCATCATCCACCACCATCATCCATCATCCATCATAGAGTGTGTGAGTAGTCTCGGGATCCAAGATTGATCGTAAGAGTTCTTGACAATCAAAGGCCATGTTTGCCTAAGTCTCTTACATCACTTGGTGAAGACAAACATTTAGTGTAATACTTTTTATTTTTAATATTTTCGCACTTTTTATTTTGTTATATATTAATGACTTTAATAACTAGTTTTATATGTTGAAGGTGATTCTTCCTTACCATTTGTCCGTGGTGTCTTGGCATTATTTTACTGTCTATATAAAATAAAAGATTTACACCATTCATATCTCCACGGTCTATATGAAGATATGTTGGCTACCTGGTCGGGGGTTAAGGGAATGGTTTGGTAAGAGTCTTGCCATTGTTCAGTGTATAGATCCTACAAGAACCTGGGTCAAATTTAGTAGGACCTCCTTCAATACCCAATGGTATTGGATGGCGAGGGTCCAAACTCTTTGATCCCCTCATATGTAAGCTACTATTAAAATTTTAACCCGGCTACTTAGGACTGTATCCCTGCTGACTCAGACTAGTTAGCCGAGGGTAACGTCACCTTCAAAAGAGGGGCCTACCACAATATGCATTAATAACTTAATTAATTATCTTTCAATAATCCGACCCTTTAGGATTGTATCCTTGCTGCCTCAAACTACTGGGTTGAGGGTAACGTCACCTTTAAAAGAGGGGCCTACTACAATAACTAAGATAATCTCTTAAAAATTGCAAAAGTGCGGAAATAATCAAAGGTTACACTAAAGGCGAGTCGGATCCAAGTGATTCATCTTGTCTATCTGTTTTTACTTTTATTTTTATTTTCAGCATTTTAGTTTTTATTTTCTAGTTTAAAACCTTTTTCTAAATTTTTGATTTGATTAGACGTTGAGGATAAACCGGTATTAAAAGCTCTTGTGTCCTTGGACGACCTCGGTATCTTACCAACACTATACTACGCTCACGATGGGTGCACTTGCCCATATGTGTGTTTGGTGTTAGTAAATATCGTGTTTTATAAATTTAAAACTTGACTAAAGTGGTTAAAAAGGGCTAAAAATATACATAAAAATATATATTACACCAACTACGCATCACACTTCAATTTCACCCATCGCCCTATTAACCTCCTCACTTTATTTAGTCATCGTCAAATCTCTCCACTCTTTTACTCCGATCCAAATTGCATTAAACTTTTTTACCAGCCTTAAGTCTGGGGGCCCATTAAAAACAAAATGCTCGACCGATTTTTCCACCGCTTCCACATAACCAGGCTTGTCAAACCATGAATTGAACACTCTGAACGGCTTAGCCCCAAAATTCTTGGCTTTAGATAGTAAAACTAACGGACTGTGATCTGAATAAACAACGGGCAAGGCCCTCAAAGTCGCTTCTGGCCATAAATTGAAAAATTCCGGGCAAACCAAAAATCGATCAATCTTGCTGAGCTTTTTACCGTTCTCCCTCACACACGTGTATCGTCTCCCCTTCATCTCATATTCCAGCAGTCCATTTTGACTAATAAACGCATTAAAATTATCTGCACAAGCATTTTTGAAACAAGAATTTTTTCTTTCACTTGGCAATCTTACAGCATTAAAGTCCCCAGCCACTACCCACAACCCGACATAGCTATCCATAACCCTAGTGATTTCAGCCCACAGCGATTGCTTCGCAATAACCCTTTGAGGGGCGTAAACGTTAACAACATTAAACTCATTATTACTTCCTTTCAATCTCCCGTTAATCAAAATAAAATACATATTCTTTACCTTGCTCACCACTTCAAAACACCCACTATCCCAAATGCATAACAGGCCTCCAGACTGCCCAACTGAGCCGACAAATTCCGACCCACAATCCCCTCTCCCCCATAAATTACTGATATCCACATTAGACACCTCTTCCTTTTTCGTTTCCTGGATCAAAATGAAGTCGTTCTTGTGCTTCTCCTTTAACCCCCTAATCCACCCTCCTTTAAAAGGCCCCCTAACCCACACACATTTATTGACAAGAAATTCATGATAAAACAACATTGTTACCTTCTTTAACAATAGAATCTTCCACAAGCTTGATGTGACTGCCGAGCTCTATACCCACCAATTTAGCGACCTTAATAGTAGCGTCCACTTCCTCCTGCGACACCGCCACCCGAACCTCTGACTCCGACAAACTACCTCCACCTTTACCCTCCTCAGAAGAAACCTTTTCATTCAGATCGATACCCCTATTTCTCTGAAGGAACCTCGTCTGAATCCCACTGTCAATTACATCAGCGTAATTACCTTCTACTGCTGGACCCGAGCCCACAAAAAAGTTCCCAAAGTCCACCTCATCCAAAACAGTTCTATTTCTCTTTTTGGGTCGGGCCTCACCACTTGGGCTTCCATTGCAGGCCTTTTTCTTATGTTTATTAGTCAAAAGATTAAACGACTTCTTTTTGAATTTCTTTTTTACCTGAACCTCCTCCCCATTAAAACAGTTATGTTCCTTAGTAACTTGGGGAATAAACACTCCCGTATTAACTCCTCCCGAATTACTGTCCTCCACCTCGGTACCCGTATCTTCATTCTGCCCCGAAACTCGCACAGACTTTTCGGCTTCCTGAGTATCCGAGATCCCATCCGACGAACTCGAACTCGAAGAACCAACTCCGTCACTGTAGGTCCCTCTCGAGGATGAGATAAAACCTTATCCTTGTTATATCAAACACACTAGCGAGTGCGGAATCCAAGCTAGCATGCAACCGAGACTTTATACGAGAATAAGCACAAACACAACACACAACATTCAACGATTAACACCACTTGTATTAATGCGTATGAAAGGTTCGGTTACAAGTCCAATGTTCACAGATGTATTCTGCAAACTCTCAAAGTTCTCTCGTGTGTGTGCTCTCAACAGAATGCTCTCTCTGTTTCTCTTGCCTAATCTGACGAACTGAACACAACACATGGGTATATATACCCGACACAGCAGGTCTGGTCGAAGGATCAGACAGATTGATCGACAGATCATCTGTCGACCAGAAAGCCCATCGAAAGATTACATTCACCACGAAGGATGATATCCTTCGAGGTCTATCCTTCGTGGTCTATCTTTCGAGCTCATCATCGAAGGATATAAAACAATCCTTCGATGACACATCCTTCGACACAGCCAGCTTACAACATTTCTCTAACTGTTTGGTCAAGTCAAACCAGGAGGATGGTTGACTTGGTCAAACTTACATCAACCTTACATTAAAGACATCGTTTTGTATCATGACGAAAAACAGACAAAGTACAGACACAAGTGCACCAACAAACTCCCCCTTGGCTGTAGCTTTGTCTCGATCTTCGTGTCTTCAAGTCTTCAAGGCCGAGTCGAACCGAGCCGAGTCGCGTCCACACAAAGTGTATCAACAAACTCCCCCTTGGACGCTACTCGTGATGGTTCGTCTTCTGTCACATTCATGTCGGAGGATCTTCAAAGTCTTCACGCGTCGTAAGTAGAAAGTGTATCAACAAACTCCCCATTTAACTTAGGTAGTGTGTCAATAAACTCCCCCTTAGATTGAACTCTCCATTGAGTCATCCTCGTGAATCTTTTGACTTGTCAATTCTTCAGATCCTTGTGGTGTTGAGGAAGGGACAGCGGCAACTCGATCATTTTATCCTTTGAGTGCCTCCACTTCGTGTCTTCATTCCAAAGCTTTTCATCGAACATGTTCTCCTCGCCTTTAGCATCTGCACATGCAAGAAAGCTAAACGCATAATGAGAACAACCGCTTGGAATATAGTTGACATTTAAACTAACGACACATATGAGATCAAATCTCAATCAAACACCAACCGACAACAGTTTGAAAGTTTAGAAAAAATATTCATTTTAATCCTTTAACTTTCAAAACTCGTTAACTTCGACTGTTTATGAAGATGCAATTGTTTTCCAGCTTACGATCAGGATTTTGGGTAGGATAGACTCGAGTTCCAACATCAGTCAATCAAAAATAAACTAGAAGCAAAATCTTTTTGGATTTTATAAAGTTTATATTAAAAACACACCTAAAATCTTTTTGAAGCATAAACAGGAAACATTAAATAAATATATACAGACATTCTTTTTGCGAGTTTCGAGGGTAAGAGAATCATATCAGTGTACGGTCATGCCAAAACGCTCTTGTTGTTCTTTTAGTTAACATTAAGATAAGCATCCTATAACGATTATCGGTATTGTTGTCCACTTAAGCTCAGCTTATCATTTGTAATCATGGCGAGGGGATACGTTAAGGTATAATTTATACTTACCGACCGGTGTTCATCCACATCACGACACATTCCCGTATCAAGGTATGCACGAGGATTCATCTTACCGGTGAGTATACCGATTATCATCTGTTTGACCGTATATGATGTGAGATTCTCACTTATTTTGATTTGAAAACAAGCCCTGTGTGATATAATCACTTATTGATGAGGAACTTGATTTTCATATGCATGAGGGCCCAGGAGCAAGTCCGTGAACAGGTCAGTACTTTCGTACAGCAGAGAGACGAACTTGACACCCGGAAAGATTTTGTGATATATTATCACTTATTTTGAGGGACATGTGATTGTTGATCACTTATTGAGGTCGTATGCAATATGTACACGTATGTATAGTATCATGGAAGATCTAGACTTGCGTCCCCGTTATTTTTCGGAAAAAGATACAACCATGATACCCAGATGATAAGCAGCATAAAGACCGAATATCTCAGAACCTCGGCAATCTCTCAAACGAAATTTCGGTACTAAGACCATATGCCAATGAATGGTTCCCACCCAGTCTTCAATCGGATTAAGTTTATATCACCCTGCACACTTTAAAATGATTGTGAGCCTACCGATACATCTTATATAGAGCTGCTTATCGTTTTTCATTTAAGGTTTAAAGAGGTTTGGACAGACCACTGATGTACTATCATTTTCTCTTTTGCTCGCCAGGAAACTCATTTTTGCTTTTCTATTGTTTTTGTGTTTTTTTTGAAATTTTTCAATGTTTTTGGATTTTTCAAAGTTTGGATTACTCCCCCTAAAATCAATAAACTAAGACAAAATTTAAACACAAAGGTATTTACAAAAAAATGATTTTCCGATGTCGGTTAACTCATGTTTTACCTCAATGCCGTTTACCAAAATTAAGTTGTAATCAGAAATGATTTAGCGAATTTTGGAAAAATCAGTTGGCATGTCGGTAAGCGGTGCGGACCATGACAACATTGTCTGGTCAAAGAGTGCTGAACGAGATAATAATTCACAAAGCAGCTTAAATATCGACAAGTATAGGAGAGATTTGAAATTTAAAACCGTATCCTGCAACTGCTTCGTGCATTGCCAGGAATCTGAGTGCTCTCCCAAACTGGATATCCACCCGGTGTGGATTTCAAAGTCGATTTTGCAGCTACTGAAATCCCTTCACAGCAACAAGATCAAAATCCTTTGGGTCCGGCTGGTCTTCCACATTGCACCAGCGAAGGTTTTTGTCTTTCTCTTGTGAAGTAGTGTGCGGTTGTTCAACCCATGCCAAGGCATCCGCACACCCGGTTGGTTTGTTCAACAAACACATTTTATTCAATCACACCACGAAGAAATGTACACTGCACGTTCATCTTGTAGATTGTTGAACTTCAGACGTGCTGCAGGTGCGTACATTTTGATTTGAATCTATCCCGGGGACCCGATCAAAGCCTTGAACATTCACATTTTGAAATGATTTTCATTTTTGTCGAAGCTTTTCAATCTCTTTCAACAGACATTTCTGTTTCCCTTTACTTTTTCTCTCCATCAAAGGCAGCAATTTCTTCTGTTGCCTATTTTGTGCAAGGATGCTCCACTATCAACAATCTTACGACTATCGAAAGTTCCTCCTGGAATATCCTACACACTCACTCAAAAATTAGTTGGAGAGAGGGACCCAAGCCTTTGTGGACTTGGGTCGTCCTTGATCATCAAGAAAGGTGATTTCAATCACTTGATGATTAGGAAAAAGAACCTGTGGTGCTCCCCCTGACTGAATTACCTGTTTTTGTTTCCAAGCTGTTTGTCCTTTACCAGTATTTGTATTAATTGTTTTAGCATTTACTGGTTTTACATTTTTAGGTTTTGCTTGAACAGGTTTTTCTTCTTTGACCTCTGTTTTTAAGGCCTTTTCAATTACCTTTTGATTCTTTTGTTTTAACTTCTTTTCCCTTTCTTTCAAGACACGTGGGTCTTGTTTCGGGGAAAATGATCGTTTTTGGTAATTGGTTTCTTGGGGAGCACTTGTTTTTGCCTTCAACTTTTGCAGGTATGGGCAGTATCTTACAATATGCCCAATTGTGCCACACTCAAAACACATTCTCCGCTCTACAAACCTCGGAGAAACATGTTGATGATCAGACGGAGAACCAGACAATGAACTTTGTGATCTAGACGTGCTTGGACCTAAATCACCTCCGTTGGTATGTTGGGTGTAGTTGTTCTGATCATTTCGTTTTAAAATTCTAACTTGTTTTACAAAATCAATGTTAGATTTATCCTGAAATGTTTCAAGTTTATCTGAACCCGTGGATCCAACAAAGTTCACTTTCGGTTCTCTTTTCTTAACAGGAGCTCTTTTGTTTTGCACCCATTGTTGTTGAACCTTAGGTGCTTGGACATTCTTGTTCTGAGCCTTCTTTCCCTGTACCTTACCTTTTCCGGAATTGACTTGTTGTTTTCGCTCAACTTGTAGTTTTTGGTTTCCGTATTGTTTTCTAATTTGTTCACACGGAATTGGATCACATTGAGTGACGGTAACTTTGCCACTTTTGTTCCCCAAAAACTTATCAGTGCATCCTTCAAAAATTTGCTCAATTAAATCTTGATTTACATTTTTAATTGGAAAATCTTTGTTAGAGTAGATTTTGCTATCTCCTTTGAGCGTGTACAACAAGTTACTCCCTTCAAAACTTGATACAATCGACTCCATTTCTTTTGACATTTCAGTCTTACTCGGTTTCACTGGTGGATCACACAGGATGTGATTCTCGATTGGAATATCTGTTGTAACCGAGTTAGACTGTTGGTTCACAATTACATCAGATTCATCATCCGAAGAATCAGTATCCTCAACAACGGGAGGACTCTGTTCCTTAACACACGATGAATCTGTCACACTTTTCTCAGATTCTGATTGACCCGAGGATGATGTACCAGTTGTGAACCCGAGGCCTGCTGCAAAGTCATCTAGACCGAGTGGCACAGTAGGTTCAAAACGGGGCATATCCTCGTCATCAGGCAATTTGGAGTAATTGTGATTCATTGGGGGAGGACATGATTTGAATCCCATACACTTCTTATCCCCCTTTTTCTTTTGAACATCAATAATGTGATCCAATACATAGCGGGAATTGGAATAACTTTCCAATTTCTGCTTGATTGTTTCACATTCACATCGAGCGGTTGCCAATTCTACCATCTGCTTTTCAATTGTGTCTATAAGATCATTGTTAGCATGTTGTTTTCGCAAAACAACTTTTTGTAATTCTGAAACATCATGTCTTAATGACGCAATTGTTGTTTTAAATTCTTTTTCATTTCTGGTTAAAAACACGTTAGCTTCAGCTGCTTTAGAAAGATCTACAATCAATTCTTGATTGTGTTTGGATAGAATTTCAAACTGACTTTCCTGTTCAGCATATTTAACATTTAAACTATCACAATTTTCACAGCTAACTACAGTGGGTTCATCGACACATACCTGACCTGATGAACTGTCGACATTAGCCATAAAGGCTGAATGGAGAGAAGACGAAGAATGAGCAGTTTGATCCACCAAAATAGATCCTCTTTCAGTTACTGCTGCAGCTTCCTCCAAAAGCTCATCAATATCTGCATCGACTGACGCACTTGATGTCTCATCCACATGATCATTTCCTGAAGTGGAGGATTCTTCATCTGAGCTTCCACTATAACCAGAACTGTCTTCATCTTCAGAAGATGCAACACCATTGGTGGAAGATTCTCCACCACTGGCGTGCTTTAAATCCTTTACGACTTTAGCAAAACATGCTGTTCCACCATTTCCTCCTTCTCCAAGCTGAAGCGACCAATCACAACCCTCATCTATTTGAACCATCAGCCCCCGGTTGGCATTTGATGACCCTGCTTGGCCTTGGTTGTTGACAGGTATCAATGTACGAACATTGTTCCCGTTCTGGTTCTGCTGGTTGCCTTGATTTCTGAACGGATTTTGATTTCCATGCTGAGCTGGTCTTGTGCATTCCCTTTTGAAATGACCCCGTTCGCCACAATTAAAGCACTTGACAGCTTTCTTGTCAAACCCATACTTGGTGTCTTTCTTGTTTTCCAAGTTGGTTCTCCCCGTCCTTTCCATAAACTCCTTTGCTCTTCGAATTGCACTAGCAAGAGCCCATTTGATATCCATCATTTCAAACTCTTCTTTATCCACTTGCTGATAATCTTCATTGGTTAGATTGATATTCCCAATCTGACCTGCGATCAATCCACTGTAAGCACTAACCAAGGTATTCAACATCTCCATATGCTCCTTGGCTACTTCGACACTGACTTTGGAAAAGTTGGAAGTGTCTAATTTGACTGTGTTAGGATTGGAGGTGGCTTGAAAGTTTGAAGAGCTTCCATAAAACCCTTGCTGTTGTTGCTGCTGAGCGTTCGGTTGCACATCTGGTCTTGAATACATCATCGTGTATGCTGAAGAATCAAACTGATCTGTTGTGGAAGGTCCGGTGCTTGAGATGAAAGCTGTTTGAAGCTTTGCGTGTTGAGAAGCTGGTTTTTCTCCACTGATACCTCCTGCAATCCCAAAGTACATTTCTGGATTTTGAGGAGTTTGTGTTCTTTTTGCTTTCAGCTTTTCTTCTACATCCTTATTCTCCAATCTTTGAATTAATTCATAAACGGTGATTGTTTCTAAAACACCATTTTCTTTGAGAATTTCAAGATAACTGCTCCACTTTGCTGGTAAGCTATCAGCGAATCTCTTCACCAATTCTTGTGGAGTGGCAGTGACTTTAAAAGCAAACATCTCGCTCAACAAGTGATGGAACCTTGTAGATAAGTCTGCCAAAGTCTCATTCTCCAAACACGTGAATCCTTCAAACTCTTTCTTCAGTAATTCTTGTTTGATCTTTCTAGATTGAGCATTTCCTTCACACCGTAACGTGAGCATATCCCACAAGCTTTTAGTAGTCGTGCAGTAAACAAACTGGTGGTAAATGTCTTTGTGAAGAGCTTGTGTGAGAATCATGAATGCTTTCTTTTCTAACTCAAACTTCTTCTTATCTTCTTCAGACAAAGTGCTGTAAGTTTGTGGATTAGATCCTGCAACTTCCAACTCATTTTCAAAAGCTGTGAAGAAGCACATCCATAGATCTTGACCTTGTCCTTGAACATAAGTTCTCAGCCTTTCTTTCCAACATCCCCAATCATTGATGTGATTTAACTTTGGCGGTTTTATGCTTGTACCAGTTTCACTGTCGTTCTGCATCATAGATTGAATGCTGTTGCTTTGATTTGTGACCAAAGCCCATTGATTTGCGGTTATCATTGCAGCTTGAGGTGGGGCAATAGCTCGCATCCATGCAGTTTTGTCGAAATCTGACGTAGATTGCGTAGATTGCATAGCTGATGATTGTGGAGTCGAAGTTATTTGAGTCCACGCGGTTGGATCCCACTGACCGTTTGTTCCCATTTTATGAAAATTAATATATTAAGTGAAAATTGATTTAAAAATTGAAAAATAAGTTTTCTCCCTTTTTAAATTTAATTTTCACAAACTATGTTAAAATCTCGAAGGGAAACACCCAGCCGAAGGATCAAGAATCGAAGGACCTGAAAAGCACAACCTGTTAAATTTAAATAGACAAGGATCGAAAGATCAACACCTGTTCGAAAGATCAACAGTGTTCGAAAGATCACTGTTGAGTTTCGAACAATGTTTTTCGAAAGATTCTCCAAACGAAAGATCCTTATCTTTCGAAAAAGGACTGTAGACCGAAGGATGAACACGAAAGATGACTTCGAAAGACTCCCCAATCGAAGGATCCTAGTCTTTCGAAAATGAGCAAAAGACCGAAAGATGTATGTTTCGAAAATATTCCTTGGAACGAAAGATAAGTCTCACACTTCGAAGGATGCTCGAATGATGACTATCTGTCGAACCTCCTTTGGTCGAAAGATGATCTTTCGACTTCGAAGGATATCTTTCGATCGGTTCTGACACAGTTGACAACGGGTGACAGGTTGGTGAAAAAGGTGATGGGTTGGTAAATCTTTCGGCAGAAAGTATGGTCAGACCATGATTTTCTGCAAAAACAGATTTTGTTTGATTATTTTAATCAGCTCACCCTATCCAATACACCAACAACTTTCGAAAATAACCTAAACAAGATCAAAAGATGTAAACTTTGAAGAACACTTGAAGATATTATGAACACAAAGGGTTTTCCGGTAAAACTACAAACTTCCGAACAAGATTTAAACCCGATAAAACAAAGTTTTTCAGAAAAATACAACTTTTCAAAACCCGAAAAACACCCAAGAACACCTCGGTTTTAACAAGGAGAAGAACCAAAGCTCTGATACCACTTGTAGGTCCCTCTCGAGGATGAGATAAAACCTTATCCTTGTTATATCAAACACACTAGCGAGTGCGGAATCCAAGCTAGCATGCAACCGAGACTTTATACGAGAATAAGCACAAACACAACACACAACATTCAACGATTAACACCACTTTTATTAATGCGTATGAAAGGTTCGGTTACAAGTCCAATGTTCACAGATGTATTCTGCAAACTCTCAAAGTTCTCTCGTGTGTGTGCTCTCAACAGAATGCTCTCTCTGTTTCTCTTGCCTAATCTGACGAACTGAACACAACACATGGGTATATATACCCGACACAGCAGGTCTGGTCGAAGGATCAGACAGATTGATCGACAGATCATCTGTCGACCAGAAAGCCCATCGAAAGATTACATTCACCACGAAGGATGATATCCTTCGAGGTCTATCCTTCGTGGTCTATCTTTCGAGCTCATCATCGAAGGATATAAAACAATCCTTCGATGACACATCCTTCGACACAGCCAGCTTACAACATTTCTCTAACTGTTTGGTCAAGTCAAACCAGGAGGATGGTTGACTTGGTCAAACTTACATCAACCTTACATTAAAGACATCGTTTTGTATCATGACGAAAAACAGACAAAGTACAGACACAAGTGCACCAACAAACTCCCCCTTGGCTGTAGCTTTGTCTCGATCTTCGTGTCTTCAAGTCTTCAAGGCCGAGTCGAACCGAGCCGAGTCGCGTCCACACAAAGTGTATCAACAGTCACCTTCTCCGACCTTCGATTCCGGCCACTCCTCGTCTAGGAAACAATCCGGTATCCAGTCATCCAACTCTTCTAACACCCAGACTTTGAAACTCCTGTTCTTCTACTTAAGAGTAACCGAATCCGCAATTCTTGATCCCTTATCGACCAAAACTCCGACACAATTTGTAGAGAGATCCCAGTCCTCATGAGACAACTACGAACCCTTCACAACCTTCCCGAACAGTGATGCCACATCTTCAAACACTTTGTTTTCAGCCAGGTGTAGTGGCATGCCAAGAAACTTAATCCATGCAATCCTCTCATGAGCCATAGACTGACTAGCCCAAATATACAATGACACAAACCACTCCTTCCACAAATTGATGTTAAGAATCAAATCCGAAGCCTCGATAACATCTTCGAAAGCAATCATCAAGTTTAAACCCCCCAAATAGTATAGTTTAAAGCCACCGACTCCCGCCACCCTCAAGTTTTCTTTCATGCTAATGAGCGAACCAAAATCTTTTGCTCTGCCTACCACCGCTCTACCCTGAAGGTCAAAAAAAGCACTTGTCTCTCTATGGACACTGACCACCTTATCGGAATCCACCACATCGACCACCCTTCTCGCCGGGTCCTCCTTGTCATTCTTAAGGATAGAGCTGTAAGACCGTCCTTGCTTCAAGAAAGCATTACTCCAGTTATTATTGACCACCTCATCCTTCCGGTTAACTGGATGACCGATGCTTGGGGGATCCATACGATCCTCCACCACTCCATTTTCCTTAGCAAACCTTGCCCTGTTAACCTTAAGAGTAAAATTACCAAGTTTCAGACCCTGCATCCTCTTTTCTAACTCTTTCTAGTCCTTAACTCCCTTGAAACTTACAAAACCAAACTTGAGACCTTCTTTAGTTCTTTTTCTGGCGATGTACGTACCAGCAATGTCACCATAGTTGCTAAGAAGTGACGCCAAATCCCACGGCCTACAACCGTCCGGGATATTTGACACAAAAAAACTTTGTTATTATTCCTGCCATGGGAACCGAAGACCAAAGAAACGAGAGAGAAGACAAACCGACCAACACCGGCAAAGCCCCGGCCGCGAATGGACAAATCAAGAAAAACGAATAGGGAGAAAGGTTAGATCAAGAAACGCATCCGGAAGCGAGACGATTAAACCTTGCACACTATTCCCTTTCCATCCTCGTCGTCGAGCAAGCCCTAGGGTTCCGCGGGTCTAACAGAAGAGATGACAGAAAAACACCTAACCAAATCCTATATTTTGATTTTTGTTAACAATCTTTTATTTCAACAGTCACAACTTTAATTAGATCTTGCAAATAATGAAGGTGTCTTGTCAGCTTCCCTCCAGTTTCTATGATTTTAAATGCACTGTATGCCAAAATCATAGATACGCCTTCATTAACTAAAGGTTTTCATATTTATTTTATTCATTCGATGGTTAGTTAGTCTCTTTATCGTCTGTCTCTCAAAGTTTGAGCACCGATTGTCTGTTGATTGATTCTATGCATTTATGTTTGCGTGATTTGTAATTTTATGAAGCCTTCAAAAAAACTTGTTAACGATTTGTTTCTCTTTTATTTTATTATTGTTGAACTTCTTTTACACCATTTGCTAATGTGTTTAATATGTTAATATTTATACAACCGTTCATCTCTATTGTTTTTACGTGTTATTGTAATCGATTTCACGTATTGTTAATACTTATACAACATTAAAAGTTATTATTGAAAAGAATAATAATGTATTTTTCTTGAAATATTTGGGCTGGGTTTTTATAGGATGAATTATGTTGTTTAGGGTGGGTTCTCTTGATATGCGTTCTCCAACATATTACATACAAAGAACTCACATCAAAAGACTAGTCTGGTGGATGAAAGAGCTCATTAGAACACTATAAATTAGCAACCATTTTGTGCATATAAGTCTTGTACCCAATGCTTTGTGAGTTTTTCAAAAAAAAAATTGATATTTTTACTTTTCACCCAAAGGTATTTGCTCAATTACTTTTAACCCAAAACTATTTGTTTTCTTTACTTTTAACCCAAAACTTTTAATCTTTTACTATCTATCCTCACAACTTTTTTTACTTTCAACTTTAGTCCTTTATAGTTTTCATTTTCCGCAAATTTTCCGCTTTATGCTTCGTTCTAAATTTAGTGGGTTAGCACATCGCAACGTGCGTGCGTGGTGTAACGTTTTTACGTTTCGTTCTAAACTTTGCGAGTTAACACGACGCAACGTGCATGTGTGGTTCAACGTTTTTACATCGTCTATTATTTCCCCGTTTGACAAGTTCGACATAACGTGCGGATCCTAGATCGACTTAGTTATTAATTTCCATGTTTAGCGTTTCGGTCTAATTTCTTCACATAAACACGCCGCAACTTCAGTGTTGGTGGTCGCTACGGTAATGTGGCATTGATGCTATTTGGCACAGTTTTACGCCCTTGGGGTTTTTCAAAGAA
This sequence comes from Helianthus tuberosus, assembly GCA_030545235.1. Lineage (NCBI taxonomy): Eukaryota > Viridiplantae > Streptophyta > Magnoliopsida > Asterales > Asteraceae > Helianthus > Helianthus tuberosus. The sequence continues at coordinate 50,472 of JARYGA010052106.1, read as the reverse complement.
AAAATGGTTATGCATATGGTTGTTGTAACTTTGGCTTTGGGGGTTTTTCAAAAAAAAAATGATTTTTTTTACTTTTCACCAAAAAGTATTTCATAAATTACTGTTAACCTAAACTATTTGTTTTGTATTTTTAACCCAAAACTTTTTATCTTTTGCAATCTATCCTCACAACTTTTTTTACTTTCAACTTTGGTCTTTTATAGTTTTCATTTTTCGTTCTAAATTTTGTGACTTAACACATCACAACGTATGTCTTTGGTTTAACGTTTTTACGTTTCGTTCTAAATTTTGCGAGTTAACACGACGCAACGTGCGTGTATGGGTGAACGTTTTTACACCGTCTATTTTTTTCCCGTTTCACAGGTTCAACATAACGTGCGAGTCCTGAATCAACTTAGTTATAACTAAAGAATCCCCGCCGCATTGCGGCGGGTTGTAATTCTAGTTTGATATATAAATCTCACATTGGTTGTCCATACAATTGATGTGAGACAAGTCACTTCATCATAACAATCGACTCTTGCTTATGTATATGAACATCTTACAATTATAACCCTAAACTATTGGATAGTTACAGTTTAGTCTCTCTCCTATTTAATACCTAACACTCTCACTATTACCAAACACAGGAATCGTGAATATAATACTTGTATCATCTTTTGAATGTCGAAAAGCTTTAACATGCTTCCTCGCCTTCCCTATATCATGACTATATTGGTCAGCATGGATACTCATGGCTTGTATGGTGGATGACACCTTATGGATGTTCATCTGAAGCTTATCTATTACACTCGTCATCTCCTCCTCGTTCTCTTTGGTAAAACAACTAGAGCGACCCATCTTGTTCATCAAATTTTGTAGAAAAATTCCATTCTCATAAAAATCTGAAATCTGCAACTCGCAGCTACATGATCTATCTTTAGTAAAAGATATGAACATACCTAGCCACAAAGAATTCAAAGCTGATTGTTTCAACTCTTTTAGAGATTCCAAATCATCAATATACGCAGCCACCATACACAAAACAGCTAAAACTGTGATGCTTGATATTTTAGCCAACACCTTCACCCGCTTGAACTTCTTTTTCGCCAATTTCGTTCCACATCGAAGCTCTTCGTTGAAGAAAGGCACAATATTAAATGTGTGCTTAAAAACACAAGCCAACACCCTCATAAATTTATCAGAAAATCCAACGCATTGGGGAGCTTCAATATCATTGAGCTGCTCTAAAATCTCTATATGACTGTAATTGCCAGCTCTACTTTTGACCACAATTTGCTCAAGTGCAGACTTTACACACACCCATTCATCGTTTAAATCTTTCAGTGACTGTACGAAATCATTGTAAAGTACGGAAGCTCCAAGGCTCATTGCATAGTAAGAAGAAACACATGGTGTATACTTCCATTCTATCTTACATCCACTTAAGACTGCAAAAAATTCTTGGTTGACTTCAAGTAGACCTTTAGTGATTTGGTAGATGCCATCCAAGGAAGCTTGTTGTCTTCCATAGTCAAAAATAAAATCTACTAAATCTACTATCTTACGCGCATGGTGATGGAGGTTTGCATCATCTTCACAAGCAGCTACATACCATTGGTGAACCTTGGGATTAGGTGCATGACACCTATCTGCCACTGTGCTGATCAAAGAAACTTCAGGTCTCTTCAGGTGCATCATGTACTCATTATCTATAAAACGGGCACCGAAGTTGGTCACATGTAAGTTACTATCTGCAATAGATTGATGCAAAGTCATTTAGTGAACATTAAACAACTTTGGTTCAAGCATTATCATTATGTGACTGACCTTCTGGCTCCACGCTAAATGAAACACCAAAATTATTCTTTTGACTTGAACCTACAATTCTTTGAAAATCGTCAGCTACCGTCCAATAAATAACCAATTGCGTCTTTGACTCTGCCACCAAGAAGTTTATGGGGACGGGAATTTTCCAATGTTTTTCCCCAAGATGAATATGAGCTGTTACTGTGTATTTAGATTCCATATAGATATCAACATGGTGCATGGAAATATTAGCACATATAGCAACTCCGATCCATGGGCCTTCAAGAATCAAACCCTGAGAACCTGGATGAACAAATCCAAACGGGATACCACTTCCAGCACCAACTATCTCAAATACAGCTTCAGGCGTCATCCAATATTTTGCCCGTAACTGTAAAATGACAAGATTTGAGTAGTTATTAATAGATGCGAGCCTCATGAAAGATAACAATGATTTAATGATAAATGAACTTTTTTAAATGCAATCTAAAGAAAAGTAGCTACTTGCATGGCGCCTAGGGGAGAGATAATGTAATTAATAATTTCCACTAGGTTCTCTTAGGATCCCTACCCCATATATATGCGTGTGTGTGTGTATAGGCAGAGAGAGAGAGAGAGAGATGAACAGACCTGAAGGTAGCTATTTAATATTCTTTCTGCTAAATTTCTACCGCGTTTGTTCACTGCCAGTTTAGGACAGTTCAAACAAGACACTGTTGGACAACTGTTGAAGCTGGCTGTAGGGAATTTTGATACCTCAAGCCCTATCGTGGAAACATAGTAATTAAATCTACTTCGAGGTCCATAATCCGTGTCATGATCATCTACTAATGAAAGTTTTGGTAACGACTCGAGCCTCTCACAATTATTTAAACAAAGCATTCTCAGTTTTGAAAGAAGACTAATACTTGCTGGCAGCAAAACAAATTCATTTCCAGATAGATCCAAAGTTATTAAGTGACATAACAGGCCAATCCCATCAGGAACAGAAGATAGATTGCAATAACTTATATCAACTTCTCTTAAACCTGATGATAATCTATCCAGACTCGAGTGAAAAAAAAATCCCGTTCTAAGTGACAGCCGGCATCTATTTACATTAAGGAGTCTTAGCCTTTTCAAACGATGAATAGAAGATGGAAGCTCTTTGATAAAGGTTCGACTGGCATCAAGATTCCTTAAATCATACATTTGTTCCAAGTTTTCTGGTAATTTCTTTATTCTAGTGCCATCAACATAGAGATGCTCCAAGCGCTTCATGTTCTTTCCAAACTCAGGAATATATTCAAGTTTTGAGCAGCCAGAAAGAAGAAGTGCCTCAAGAGCTTCCATTTCCATACGACTTCTTCCAAGGCTCTGAAGGCATGTACACCCTTTGAGATTCAAGTAACGTAGCCTTTTATGGAGAAGAACTGATTCATGTAGCCTTGTTAAATTTGTGCAACCTTCAAGATTTAGTTTCACAAGATTCAATGCTGATGTCAAGCCTGGAATTTTGGTCAGGTTCTTGGAGAAACTAAGGTTAATAGATCTCAAATTAGGCAGATACTGTTATAAGAGAGAGAGAGAGAGAAACTGTGAGATTTAAACCTTGAAAAACTATTAATGGGTATACAGACAGTTACTTACTAAATCTTTCTTCCAAATTGTTTCAAGTTGGCTAGAGCACATTTCAAGTTCATAAATGTGTTTTGGATGAAATATTGAAGGCAAGGATTTTAAAGAACACCCATACCATTCTAGAATTCTTAGATCGTTGGAAAGATAGTTAAGTCCTTGAGGGAAGTGTACATTACTGATTCTGAGAAATTTTAATTTTATCATCTTTGAGAAACATGTAGGATCAATTATGAAGCACTCATTCTCTTCAGTGCCCTTATATGGCTCCTGGTTAATAACTTCAACAGCCTGTGTTCCCTGGTATAAGCATGTTCAACAACAGAGTTAATTAGTAATATCGTTTTATATTTCCCTTTGTTGTAAGAGATTATGTGTTGGTGACTTACAAGTGTCATAAGAGTATGTAATGTTGGAGCTTAAAATGAGAACAAATTTATGCCAACTATAAATTTGAAAACTATATAGGATTGAGTTTGCAACTAAATGTTATATAATTTCCCACCTTTGGTTCGGATGAGAGTATATCAATAATATCTTCATGATACTTGATTGCAATGTGGTTCCCATCATATCTATGTGATTCTTTGTGAAGAATTTTCCAACACATTTGTTGCAGCAGATCATGCATCCACACGCTATCTTCAAGATTGATAGTTATGAGACACTTGTTGATAAGATCAGTAATTCCAGACTCGGAGTACAAACCAATATTGGTTAGTATATCTTTTACCAAATCTTTGTTTCTCCCTTTCAAGAAACATGCAATATATATGAAGACATAACGCTGATTTTCATTCAGTCTTGCATAAGCTACTTCAAGCCTTCCAAGAACTTCTTCCTCTGGATATTCTTTAAGTTTTTGCAGCATGTCTTTCCAATAGTTTTCATCCTTCCCACATAATAGCTTACCATAAACATTAAGCGCTAACGGAAGACCACCAGCAAGCTTCACAATATCATTCGACAACTTTTCATAACCATGTGTAGGAAGCTTTTGCATGAAGGCTGATTGACAAAAGAGACCTAGAGCTTCATCATCGTTCATTTCTTCACAAAAATATATTTCACTCATTTTATAGTGATTTAGCAAGTCTCTGTTTGTTGTGGTTACTATGATTCTGCTGCCAGGTCCAAACCATTCAAGCCCCCCAGCTAAATAGGTCAACTGGTCAGCATGATTCACATCATCCAACACGATGATAACTTTTAAACCACTTAGTTTCGTGCCCAGTAAATGTTGTCCATGACTAACATTTTGAACACAAATGCTTTTCCCCCTCAAAATGTCATCAAGGAGTTTCTGTTGTAATTTGCATAGATCAGAACTGTCGTTTTGTTTGGATACGTCCTTGATGTTTTCAATCAGACTACTTTTTTCAAACTTATTTTTAATGTCCTTATAGACAGATTCAGCTAGAGTAGTCTTACCAATTCCACTCATCCCACAAATCCCTATCAAAAGAACTTCTTCACTAGAGTCCATCCTCAATATTCTTTTCACTTCATCCACTCGTGACTTGATTCCCACTAGACTATTGAGAAGATCTATTGGCATTGTATCTGGCAAGTTCCTTAAAACTTTGCTCAGAATTTCACTTACGACTTCCGCTTCATCCCTGCAGATAATCAGACATGAGAGTAGGTCACCAAAAGAATCATGTTAGTTGTGATTGAGACTGCTACCTGTATTGTGTCACATGCAATCCAGAGATACCCCCCACTTCTCTGAAAGCAGATCTCCATATCTCCACCTTTTGTGATGATATTTCAGGATCGGCTTCATGATTGGAAAATCCTGGTTCAAAACAATTGCTTTGATGCCGCACGTCAGAGGGAGACACATGGTAAAAGATAGGAATGACATCCAGATTTCCCCGTTTCATGCAATCAGTAATCTTTGCAATTTCCTCCAAACACCATTTTGATGTTGCAAAATTGCTGGATAAAACCACAATGGCAATTCTTGATGTTTCTATGGCCTCTAGGAGCTCGGAAGCAATGGGATTCCCGATCTCAAGTGTCTTGTCATCTTTGTAGGTTCTAATGTCATTTCGAGTTAAGGCATCGTATAAATGGCTGGTGAAACCCATACGAGTGTCCTCCCCTCGAAAGCTCATGAAAACATCATAACCATGTGATACTGTTGTTGAAGATGATGATCCATGTGACATCATCTATACACCTTACCATTATTAGGTACTACAGATGAATTATGATACACTAACAGACATATAATAGTAGATAACGGACACACTATAAAAAACAGCAAAGTAAAAGGGGGTTATAAAGAGCTTTTACAGTCGATACCAACAAATATTAATTACAGTATTCGGGCATCTTTCCTATGTAGTATTATAGTTCATGTGTAAACTACATGAACTCCTATAACTATAAGCAACCGCAAAACAATCCATCTTGCAGTCACACGTCCTTAGGAATGTCCTTACAACTGTCGTCGGTTTTTGAAATACTCTTCATTTCTATGAATAAAATTAACCCAACTTTTCAATTGTCCTTGCAACTATTCTTACATTTTTTTAAATGGGTCTCACCATTTCATAGCTAAATTTTTTTTAATTCTATAACCAATATATATATAGATATATTTGTTAAGATAATAGTGATAAATATAACAAATCAAACTTAAATATATTACATAATTCGAAATCTAATAAATTTTAGTAAAATATTATCATATTCCACATATTACAAGATTTCAAATTTAGTAAACTTCACATAACTAAACATCACTAGTAAAGAATTAAACTTTAATATATTTCATAATATTACATACAAAATAATAAACCTAAAAGAAAATATTTTAGTTCTAACATTTTAGATTAAAATAACCTTTAAAGAGATATCATATTGATGGTGTCAATTTTCCAACTATGAACCCTGTACTTAGCCAAGGATGGACTCCCGTATATTTTTCATATGCAATCCATGTCCTTCCCAAGGATATTGCCACTTCAATCAGTGGGCGTTTAATTGTCTCCACTAGGGCTGTTCATGACCGGACTGAGACCATGAAGTGAAGAAATGCAACCCGTGGTGTTGCATTCGGTCTTCGGTCGGGACTGAAAACGAAAACCCCCAAAGAGCCTAATTAAGAAGCTGCGTCATCTTAAGTGTATAGGGTTTTGCGTTAATTGCTATAGATGATTTCGAAGTTCCACTTAAACGACGACCCCCTTGACGAACCCGATCAACCCGTTGACGACCCCGTTGAAGAAGATACACCTACAAGGCCACGCCGCAGGAGAGGTGGTGAATCGTCAAGCAAAGGGAAGGAAGCGGTGGCGGAGTCGATCTTCAGAATCGAAGAGGAGAAAATGACCCAATTCAAGAAGGCCGAACAAAGAAAAGAAACAATTATGTCCCTAAAAGTTGAACGCGAGCAGGCGTACAAGGAACACTTGAAAACGATTGAAAGACAAAATGATTTAAAAATCTTGTGTGAAAAGCACAACCATCTCGACGAACCGTTTAAGTCAATTGTCATTCAACAAAAGCGCGAGATTTGCGCAAAGTGGGGTTGGGAGATGCCACCCGTTTAGTTTTTTTTTTCCAATGTTTAGTTGTTTTTTTATTTTGCTATGTAATTTATTTTTTAAGTTTAATGAAATTTATATTTTAGTGTTTTATTGTTAATTTCTAATTTTAAAATGAAAATTAAAAAAAAATTGGGAGTGATAGAATTCCATCACTAGTGATACCACCCCCACTACAATTCTCTCACTAGTGATAGAATATTGGGTGATGACATGGCATGATTTGATTGGATAGTGGGAGTGATAGAAATCTATCACTAGTGACCACCCCTCCTCCCCTAAAGAATTAAACTTTAATATATTTCATAATATTACATACAAAACAATAAACCTAAAAGAAAATATTTTAGTTCTAACATTTTAGATTAAAATAACCTTAAAGAGATATCATATTGATGGTGTCAATTTTCCAACTATGAACCCTTTACTTAGCCAAGGATGGACTCCCATATATTTTTCCTATGCAATCCATGTCCTTCCCAAGGATATTGCCACTTCAATCAGTCGGCGTTTAATTGTCTCCACTAGGGCTGTTCATGACCAGACTGAGACCATGAAGTGAAGAAATGCAACCCGTGGTGTTGCATTCAGTCTTCGGTCGGGACTGAAACCGAAAACCCCCAAAGAGCCTAGTTAAGAAGCTGCGTCATCTTAAGTGTATAGGGTTTTGCGTTCATTGCTATAGATGATTTAGAAGTTCCACTTCAGTCAATTCTGATTTATTTCATAAACTTTAACTAATAAAAAGAAAATGCTGGCTGCAAAGTTGTTATGATCTTATGATAGAAGAAAGGAAAACTACAGGCCTTAGTAAAGAGATGAATGATTAAGAAAGACAAGGAAGTAGTTTGATATGTTATGCAGTGGAGATGATGTGGTCAAAACCATAGAAGTTGTTGACTCATATGACTTCATTTCTTTTTTTTTTTTTTTTTTTGAATGGCAAATTTGGATCACTGACGGACCACTTGAGTATCATCGTGCCACCAGCAGAACAACCCGATTATATCCATCTCCACTAGGCTATAATGCCTATACACCAATTGTGGGAATCGAACCCAAGACCTAATGGTCCCTAAGACTTATCCCACCCCAAGATGCCACTAGGCTATCGCCTAAGAAACTAACCATCAAAATAATCTATAAACAGACATTAAAAACACCAAATTCGAAGAAACAATTAAAGCAGAAACTATGAAGCAATCCGTTACATTGGTTCCTAACTACAGGCGAGTTGTGTGAAACGGGTTGTTAGATTTCTATGAAACATTTCGTCTAGGGGTGTTCATGAGCCGAACCGAACGGAGGTATGCTCGTGCTCGGTTCGGTTCGGTTCGGATTTAGGAAATCGAGCGGAAATCTTATGCTCGAACTCGGTTCGGTTTAGAACCGAGCCGCTCGGTTTGGTTCGCTTTTGCTCAGTTTTATTTAGCATTCCTACATAACCATTCATTCACCAAAATTCACCAACATAAAAATACAAACATAAAAAGTCCCACAAAAATAAACACAAAATGTCATCCAAATGTTTAAAGAATAAAATATAGAAATGAACGAAAAAAAAAATGAATTTAATCTTACAGCCAATGTTTTCATCGTTATCTTTGAGATGGATTTAAACAAGATGGATTTTAACAATCGCGAGAATATCAGATTTCGGCTTTTTTAATACTTTTTAATACATTTATTTTATATATATTATAATAAATATAATATCTATACTATATAATAAAAGAAACCATATGATGGACACTTGTCATCATATTAGGCCATGTTTCTTATAGATAATGATTATTTAGTTTAATCTCTTCTAATTAATTATAGATAACCCTCATACTAAATATTATTTAGTTTAATTTCTTCTAATTGGGCTATCAAGAAGACACAAGCGTGCAAGATGGAGGTAGCAGAGATGAGGATGCTGAGGTGGATGTGTGGTCACACGAGGTTAGATCGTATAAGAAATGAGGTTTTTAGGAAAAGATTAGGGGTGGCTAGTATATCGGATAAGATTAAGGAGGGGAGATTGAGATGGTTTGGGCATGTAAAGCGGAGACAAATGACGACACCAGTTAGAGTAGTGAAAACTCTTACTATGGAGGGGAGGAGAGGAAGAGGCAGACCCAAACTGACATGGGATGAGCAGATTAGGCATGATTTACTAGAGTTGCATCTTTCTGAGGACATGGTCCAAGATAGGACTACGTGGAGACGTAGGATTAAGGTTTAGGACTTTTAGGGATATTGTAGAAAGGTCTTAGGTGTATTTTAGGGACGTAGGTTTTCTTATTCTTTAAGTGACCTTACCGGTGATTGCATTCATGTGTTCATGCCCAAATGTTGTTGTATGATATTATACATGATTTACATTATATTGTGTCACTCTGATAACTTTCTTGGTATTGCTGACTTCTTATTTCTATATTCTTTGACTTGGTGTGTTGGTATGCTATTCGTTTTGGAGCCGAGGGTCTCTCTGGAAGTAGCCTCTCTATCCCTAGGGATAGAGGCAAGGTCTGTCTCACACCCTCCCCAGACCCTATAAGTAGCTTTGCTATTTGTGGGATTTACTGGGTATGGTTGTTGTTGTTGTTGTAGTTTAATTTCTTCTAATTAATTATAGATAACTCCCTAACTAAATATTATTTAGTTTAATCTATTCTACTTAACTGTAGATAATTATTATTTAGTTTAAATTTAATGTATACTTCTCATTTATAATATTATTTATTTGATTTTCTTCATTGTTTATATTACCTAACGTGTTATATAACAACTATCCTACTTTAAAAGTCGAATAAAATCCTTCTATTTTTGTTAATAAAATATTATCCTTAAATTTAAATTGTTAATTTAAGAGATTTTTAAATAGCCAATTTATTTATCACCAAAACCAAACTTTGTGATAATATATTATTTATTTTTATTTTCATTATTAAAAAAATTATTATATTGATTTTATTAAATAATATATATAATTAGATTTATTACGGCCTTTTTTAAATATAATTTACATTTTATCACTTAAATAACTGCTTATTTGTTTCTTGAATAACATGTTTGACCACTGTATCTTATTTTCAATAATCATCTCCGTAATCACTATATCTATCGCATACCGAGTATATCCATTAGTTTTTTTAAATATAATTTTCTTATTATTCGGTATATAAAATAATCTATCGCATACCGAGTATATCCATTAGTTTTTTTAAATATAATTTTCTTATTATTTGGTATATAAAATAATATTTATTTAACCCGTGTAATACACGAGGGTTTTTAAAGATAAATTTTTTTTTATTATATGGTAAACAATATTACATTTATTCAACCCGTGTAATACATGGGGTTATAACCTAGTATATATATATAATAAGAAAAATAAATTCGATCGAAACCGAACGAGCGACGAGCGAACGTACCTATGCTCGTGCTCGGTTTGCTTTTAAACCAAACCGAGCAAGGAAACGAACGAGCAAACTTTCAGGCTTTTTCAAACGATCTTCTAACGCTGAGCAGTTTGGACAGCCCTAATTTCGTCAAACAGGTGGTGTGCAAACACCAAAGTGTCCTCCCCATGAAAACATCATACTACCAAGTGACACAACATAGAAAAAAGAACAGCAGATTAAAAGTTGTGTATTTCTAGTCAATACCTAAAAGGGGCAAATTAGTTAAAAAAAAAGATTCACAATCAAACATACATGAATAGTTAAGCAAATTGATAACTAACAAGACCTGGTGGTATAAACTAACCATGGAAGCCGTAGCTGGTGTAATTCAGGGAGGGAGGAACTTATGGAAGATGATGTGAGCTTGGAAAATTAAAGTGATCGATCGTTGACTCGTTCGTTACTTTCCTTTTTATGTAAGCGGGGTTAAATTGCTGGTTGAGAACATGGAAATTTCATTCAGAAGACTGAAAGTTTTGGGTCTTCATTCACTATGACGTGTTTGCAAAATGCCAAAAATATACTTACAAGGTTGGGTTAGGTTAGGAAATTTCATTTAGAAGACTATTTGTAAACATCTTAATGATAAAGTAGTGAAATAGTTGAGGTCTGAACAATTAAGTGTTAAACCACTAAAAGGTCTGAACCATTAAAAGCTTGTATAATGTTTAACCGTTCAGAGGTAAATGTCTGACCAATTCAGATTAGAGGCCTTAACCATTCACACTCTAAATGGCGTAGCTTTGTGGGGGCGGCCAACCCCCTGAACTTTTCGCTCAGTAGTGAAGAGTATGTAGTTTTCGTATAGAAATTTTTGGGTGTATACGTTTTTGACCCCCCGGTTTTATAGAAATTTTTTGTATAAACGTTTTCGACCCCCCGGTCGGAAATCTCAAGCTTCGCCATTGCAGACTCTGTATAATATTTAACCATTCAAAGACAAATGTATGAACCATTTATACGTCTGCTGGTGAAACAAACAGCCTGAACCATTAAGTGTTGAACCAGTAAGTTGTTTGAACCATTAAGATGTAAACAAACAGGGCCTGAAAGTTTTATTTTTATATATTTTGTTAAAATTTTTATAGACATTCAAGTTACACATGAAATTAAAAAAAAATGTATTTTTTGCGTATAGTTTATGCGGCCATGAATGAAATCTTTTTTTTTCCTGGGCAAATCATACACTAAACAGTTTTGATCTTTTGGGAGCAGATAATGGGTATGTTTGGCAAAAGTAGCTGGTGGCTGGTAGTTGGAAGCTGGTAGCTGGTGGTTGGAAGCTGGTAGCTGTAGCTTTTTAGATATATTTGGTGTTTGGTAGAGTAGCTGGAGCTTTTAATAAAATGTATAAAATGACCAAAATGGACATAACTAAAAATTTAGAAAGTTGGTGCATTAAAAAGTTCCTTATTTTTAGAGGTTAAAATAGTCATTTTTTCCCTAAAAGCTTGTAGCTCCTTCGAAACGCTACTAGTAGTAGCGTTCAACCAAAAGCTTCAAGCTCCTAACCTAAAAGCTTAAAGTTCCTTCAACCAAACAAGACTTTTTATTGAGTATGAACTTTTTCTTAAAAGCTTAAAGCTAGAAGCTCCTAAAAGCTCTATGCCAAACATACCCAATAGCTACATCAAGCCACTATTGTTTGGACCCACTTTTATTCCCGTTAAATGCATGACACATAAAAATTTATTCCAACGTTTCAATAACTACATTATCATTTTTTTAACGGTGAGAATCTTTAACTTGTTGTGAGAGAGATCTCACACCCTCCTAAACAGAGGGCCCTAACCCTACTCTGGCCAAACTATGTTGTCTTAACCAGGTCCACGCTGTCGTTAGATGGCTAACGGCGTTCCCCGGAAAACCATACCATCCACTGCCAGTTGCAGGGGCTTGCGCCGCCACAAGAGAGAATCTCTTTGGCGTAACGCACGGTGGACTAAAATCCGGGGTGGCTAGGGCTCGAACTCTTGACCTAGGGTCTGAGAGAACTAACATTCATTGCCTTTATCCACCAAATATGATACTAGCGAGGATTGAACTTGAGTCTCCAAGGAGAACCCAAGTATTTCCGACCACAAGTGTTGAAAAATAACTACATTACCATGTCAAAAGGGTTGTGTGCAGGGCCAAATGGCACGCAATTAACGGTTAATATGAATAATCAGTGACATATAAAGTTTGTTATAGTCACATCACTAGGTTAGAACCCCGTGTATTACACGGGTTGAATAAATTATCCTTATATTAAATTTCCAACGTTTTGAACAGTAATTTTTTTTAATATTAAAGTATTTTTTATATTACAGTAATATATTATTTCCTTACTATTTAAGTTGAACTAGAATTGAGACCCGCCGCAATGCGGCGGGGATTCTTTAGTTATAACTAAGTCGACCTAGGACCCGCACGTTATGTTAAACCTGTCAAACGGGAAAAAATAGACGATTTAAAAACGTTCACTCATACACGCACCTTGCGTCGTGTTAACTCACAAAATTTAGAACGAAACGTAAAAACGTTAAACCAAAGACGCACTTTGCGATGTGTTAGGTCACAAAATTTAGAACCAAGCATAAAGCGGAAAATTTGCGGAAAATGAAAACCATAAAGGATCAAAGTTGAAAGTAAAAAAAACTGTGAGGATAGATTGCAAAAGATAAAAAGTTTTGGGTTAAACGTAAAAAAAAACAAATAATTTTGGGTTAAAAGTAATTTATGAAATACTTTTGGGTGAAAAGTAAAAAAAATCTTTTTTTTTTTTTGGAAAACCCCTAATGCCAAGGTTACGACAACCATATGCATAACCATTTTTTCTTTGGAAAACCCCCAAAGCACACCCCACGTTGCGGCGGGGCGTAAAACGGTGTCAAATAGTACTAATGTCACACAACCGTGATCGACCACCAACACTGACTCGACCTAGGATCTGCGTGTTGCGACGAACCTGTCAAACATGAAAAAATAAAGGTAAAAACGTTGAACCACACATGCACGTTGCGCCGTGTTAACTTGCAAAATTTGAAACAAAACATAAAAAAGTTGAACCACACTCTTACGTTGCGTCGTATTAACTCGAAAAAATTAGAACTGTACGTAACGAAACGTAAAAACGTGAAACCAAAGACGAAAAGTATAATTGACAAAAGTTGTGAAGTTAAATTACAAATAATGAAAAATTTTGAGTTAAAGTTAAAAAAACAAATTTTGTAGGGTTAAAATTGAAAAAGGTAAAAACCTTTGGGTTAAAACAAAAAAATCAAGTTTTTTTTTTGAAAAATCCCTAAAGCACAAGTTACAAGTGTTTATGCATGAGAATGTTACTTATTTATACATGGAATAATAATTGTGTTAATCGGTACTAGTATCGAAAACACATGTATGGTCTGGTTCGTTATCGGTACATGAAGGTAAAAACCGGCACCAGCCTGGTACAGTTATCAATACACGAAGGTAAAAACCACCACCAGCCTTGTACAGAAAACCCCAAAAGTCAGTACCGAAATGATTTTGAAATCATTTAGTTCGGGAAATTCGGTACTTCTACCCGGTACCATTTGCTCATCTCTGATCATGGGTACCGTACAAACAACAACGGTATCGTGCAACTTTTTTGTTGATTTTCTTCAACTTTTGATGATTTCTTTTTTTCCGTTTCAGGGGTAGGGATGAGCTCGGTGCCAACCGATATCGATACCGAAAATACCAGTTACGGTACCGGTATATGAAGGTAAAAACCGGTAGGCGCCAAAAGTCGGTACCGAATTTGTACTTAAGATCTTTCGGTTCAGGAAATTCAGTACCGGTACCCAATACCATTTGCTTATCTCTGACCACGGGTTTCATACGAATAAAATCATTACCATAAAAATTTTAATTTCCAACGTTTTGAACCGTATTTTTTTTTAATATTAAAGTATTTTTTTATATTACAGTAATATATTATTTCCTTACTATGTAAGTTGAATAATTGTGTGAATCGGTACTTGTATCGAAAACACATGTATGGTCTGGTTCGTTATCGGTACATGAAGGTAAAAACCGGCACCAGTCTGGTACAGTTATCGATACACGAAGGTAAAAACCACCATCAGCCTTGTACAGAAAACCCCAAAAGTCAGTACCTAAATGATTTTGAAATCTTTTAGTTCGGGAAATTCGGTACTTCTACCCGGTACCATTTGCTCATCTCTGATCATGGGTACCGTACGAACAACAACGATATCGTGCAACTTTTTTGTTGATTTTCTTCAACTTTTGATGATTTCTTTTTTTACGTTTCAGGGGTAGGGATGAGCTCGGTGCCAACCGATATCGATACCGAAAATACCAGTTACGGTACCGGTATATGAAGGTAAAAACCGGTAGGCGCCAAAAGTCGGTACCGAATTTGTACTTAAGATCTTTCGGTTCAGGAAATTCAGTACCGGTACCCAATACCATTTGCTTATCTCTGACCACGGGTTTCATACGAATAAAATCATTACCATAAAAATTTTTTGGTTGATTTTCTTGCGCTTATCTTTTAGTGTTTTTTTCTATATCTTTTTTTTATTCTTGTCAGCAGTTTCGTGCGCAACGCCCTCGTAATGATTTCAAAACACATGTAAACACAGACTAAATAACAAAATAAGTTCGCCGCAACGCGGTGATTGTGAAAAAACCTAGTTTATTTTTATAAACAAAATTAAAACAATTATTTTTTAAAAATCTCGTTTATTACACGAGTTGAACTGGAAACTTTTCCAAAAGTGAGAGGTGTACCTAGTATCTCTATCAGAGATAATGGACACTGGTACGCCATGAAGAGCTACAATCTTATCTACATACAACTGGGCTAATTTGTCGGAGCTATGAGTCTCCTTGATGGGTAAGAAATGTGCTGACTTAGTCAGTCTATCAACTATAACCCATATGGTATCATTTCCATGCTTTGTTTTAGGTAACTTGGTTATAAAATCCATAGTTTCCATTTCCCACTTCCATGTGGGAAGTTCCGGCTGTTGTAGAAGACCTGATGGCTTTTGATGTTCAGCTTTAATCTGAGCACAAGTCAGGCACTTAGCTACATGTGTGGCAATAGATTTCTTCAAACCTATCCACCAATAATTAGCCTTCAAATCCTGATACATTTTGTCACCTCCAGGGTGAACTGAGTATTTAGAGTTGTGAGCTTCCTGGAGGATTACATCTCGAAGTCCTCCATGAATAGGAACCCAAATTCTTCCATTCAGTCTGAGAATTCCATCCTTACCAGGTGTTAACTGTTCAACAGTTACGCCTAACTTTTCTTCTGGAAGGTTAGCTTCCAAAACAACATCTTTCTGTGCAGCTAATAACCTTTCATTCAGGTTATTCTTCAATTCAATGCTCTTAGCATTAATCCTGATAGGTTTGACTCTTTCCTTTCAACTTAGAGCATCTGTGACCACATTCGCTTTACCTGGATGGTAGCGAATTTCACAATCATAGTCATTTAAGGTTTCCATCCAGCGGCGCTGTCTCATATTGAGCTCCTTTTGATTGAATAAATGTTGGAGACTCTTGTGATCTGAATAGATCACGCATTTAGTCCCATACAAATAATGTCTCCACAACTTTAGTGCAAATACAAATGCACCCAACTCCAAATCGTGGGTGGTGTAATTATTCTCATGCACTTTTAATTGTCGTGATGCATAAGCAATCACCTTGCCTTGCTGCATAAGCACACAACCCATACCGGTGTGTGAAGCATCACAGTATACGACAAACTCTTCAATTCCATCAGGCAAGGTTAGCACCGGAGCATTGCTCAATTTCTGCTTAAGAACCTCAAAGGATTCTTGTTGTTTCGGACTCCAATCAAATTTTACATTCTTACGGGTCAGAGAAGTCAATGGTGCGGCTATCCTTGAAAAGTTCTCAATGAATCTTCTATAGTAACCTGCCAAACCCAGAAAACTACGAATTTCGGTTGGAGTCTTGGGTTCTTCCCAATTCATTACGGCTTCTACTTTAGCGGGATCTACTTGGATACCTCGCTCACTAACAACATGTCCAAGGAATTGGACTTCACGAAGCCAGAATTCACATTTAGAAAACTTAGCGTACAGTTTCTCTTGTTGAAGTAATCCTAAGATGCATCGGAGGTGTTTCTCATGATCGTCTTTATTACGGGAGTAGATAAGTATGTCGTCTATAAAAACTATGACAAACTTATCTAAATATGGTTTGCAGACTCTATTCATGAGGTCCATGAATGCTGCTGGTGCATTAGTGAGCCCAAAAGGCATCACTAAAAACTCGTAATGTCCATATCTTGTTCTGAATACCGTCTTAGGCACATCTTCGGTCCTTACTTTGAGTTGATGATACCCAAATCTCAAATCTATCTTCGAGAAGAAGCTCGCTCCTTGGAGCTGATCGAATAAGTCGTCGATCCTGGGTAAGGGATAACAATTCTTGATCGTCACCTTATTTAACTCTCGATAATCAATGCATAAGCGCGTTGATCCATCCTTCTTCTTCACAAATAATACTGGAGCTCCCCAAGGCGAAAAGCTAGGTTGTATAAAACCCTTTTCCAGTAAGTCATCTAATTGAGTCCTGAGCTCTTTCATTTCAGTAGGTGCTAGACGATAAGGAGCTCGTGCAATAGGTGCAGCTCCTGGTAGAATGTCTATCCTGAACTCTACTTGCCCTTTAGGAGGTAATCCAGGTAACTCGTCAGGAAAGACATCAGGGTACTCGGAGATGACTGGGATGTCTTCAATCTTAGGCTTCCGATCATTCATAGTCACTTGTGCCATGTAGATGACACATCCGCTTTTTAAACACTGCGACACCTTAAGGATAGACACATTGTTGGGCTACCCGTATTGTGTGTCTCCTTGAATGGTGATGGATTCGCCAGAAGGGGTTTTGATAATAACTAGCTTTTTATCACAGGAAATTTGGGCTTGGTTATGCGACAACCAATCCATGCCCAAAACTATATCAAACCCAGCCAATTTCATTGGCAAAAGGGATAGCGGGATAGAATGATTCTTAATGGATATAAAGCATCCATCAAGAAGAGTTGAGGCTGTTTCTAAGGTACCATCGGCAAGTTCTACCTCATATTTTATGTCTAGAGTCTTAATAGGCAAATTCAGTGACTTACAAAACTTATGGTCTACAAAAGACTTATCAGCACCTGAATCAAATAAGACTCTAGCATAATTATTATTAATGAGGAAGGTACCTGTTATGACGTTCTCGTCGTTCACCGCTTCCCTAGCATTCATTTGGAAAACCCTTGCATTGGTTTTCTTTGCCTCCTCGGGCTTCTTAGCATTCTTGGGGAAATTGGTCTTGATGTGCCCCTTTTCATTGCAACCGTAACAGGTTACATCCTTAATGTTTCGGCACTCTACATATTTGTGCCCTTTCTTTTTGCAGATACCACATGGTTTGGCTTGTGGATCCTGATTGCACTTTCCAAAGTGCCTTTTATTGCAGGTTTTCCATCTGGGCTTATCACTTGACTGCCCTTTCTTAAAACTAAAGTTCCCTTTACTCTTCTTGTTAGACTGAGGGGACTTGTCTACATCTCTCTTTATTGGTGCATGCGTCTGTCGACTTCGTCTTGTATCGTGTCGTGTAATAAAATAGATGAAACAAGTCACACAGTTCGAAATTAACAGGATACAGAGGTGAACAAGCCAGTTCAAACGAAGTGGCCAGTTCAAACGAACTGGACCAGTTCGTACGAACTGGAGATGCTTGTTCAAATGAAATGGAAATAGTATAAATAGGTGACTTGTGATTTTCATTTGGAACTTTCTTTATTCCAGCAGCGAAGCTCTGCTGAAGTGTCTACAGGTATTTCATGAGGTGAACCAGTTCGTTTGAAACTGTCTGTTTGTGAATCTTTGAAAATCGAAAACATGGAGAACGAGTTTTATAACGCTTTTGCTAGTCCAATATCAATTACGCAGAACACGATGCTTGAAAATGAAACTGGAACAACTCAAATACCGCCTAAGCTTTTGGATATTGATGATTTTAGTGGATAGGCTGAACGATTTGGTAACTGGGTTGAAGCTTATCATTTAGATGCATGGGAACATACTGAAGTTCAATATTTTAGACCAGTTGGTAGCGATCGAGAGAAAATACCAATTAGAGATTTGAGTGCTGAGGAGAAAAAGAAATACAAAGATGAGAAGTTGATGGTTAGTTTGTTGCAGTAGGCGATTAAAGAAGTCATCTTGATTTTACTTCAACATAATGGAACTGCACATTTGATATGGACAGAATTAGAAGCAAAGTTTCTTGGTAGTGATGACATGCTTAAGAACAAAAAGTCGTTGATGAAGAAGGAATTCGATTTGTTCCGAGGTTTAACAAATGAAAGCACCAAGCAGATCATTGAAAGATACTGCAATTTATTGAAAAACATGAATAGATTGAGTATCAGAAAGGATAAACATGAGTTGATTGAAAAGTTAGCTGATGCGTTGCCACATGATGAGTGGGGCACGTATCTTATGATGTTGAAAAACAAACCGGGTTTTAATGATCTAACATTGAGTGATTTTATTAAACAGCTTGAAGCTCAAGAAATGGAGCAATGAAAGATAGCGAGAATGAAGAATTATGATGGAGAGCAAGACATTGGTTTGTACTACAAAAGTGGTATTAATGACAAAACCAAGTTTTCGCCAAAAGTTGAAACTGCTTTCAATACAACGGGATCTTCTGAAAAGCCATCTCAATGATCAAGTAACAAGTTGGGATTTTCTTCATTTCCAACATTTGATCCACACTTTTCTACAACAAAGAGTGGCAAAGTACTTCAATGCAATATTGCTTTAAACCTTGAAAATGATCAGAATTATACCGAGGAAGTTGCTAAAAGCCACATGTCGTTGTTGGTAACTGTGCTTGAATCTTATGGAGGTTTAGTTGCAGGAAAGATTGGAAATCCAATGCTAACAAAAGAAGATTACGATCAAATTGATGCTGAAAAAATGGAATTGATGGATATAAAATGGTGCATGGCTAGTGTATTGAGACGAGCTGAAAAGTTTAAAGAAATTACAGGCAGAGATGATTTTCGCGATGCACATGTTTCAGCTTTAGGATTTGATAAGTCTAAAGTTACTTGTTTTCGATGCAGGGAAAAAGGGCATTTCAAGAGGGGGTGCACAAATCATGAAGCAAGTGGAGCTCAAAATCCCTTTGGAAACAATGATTACTATCGAAAAGCGTTATATCATCAAGTTGCTCAACAGACACATCAACAACAACAGCCACAAACAGCTCATGGTAGGAAAGAGATTGAAGATTCAAAGAGAGCATGTCTTGGAATCAAGAAAATGGAAAAGGTTTCAGTTGAGATAAATACATTCCAACAAATAGTAAAGTATGTGTGGCAGAACAAGAAGATGAAAAATTGGCAGAAGGTTTCAGTTGGGACGATTATTGTCCAGACAAAGAATTCCTGAAGAAAGGATTTGTTGCTCATGTTATTAATGATTATACTGATGATTATTGGGCAGAAAAAGTCAGAAAACATTTGAATGGTGAAACTGAGAAAAAGAAAGTAGTTGCAGAAGAAGTTCAAGTGAAAATTGTTAAAGAAATTCCAGCATTTGAAATCAAAACAGATGATGAGGTAGTCAATGTTGCTGGGAAGTGTATGAATTGTGATTCTCTGATAATGCAGAACAATGAATTGCTGCACAACATAAAAAGACTGAAAGAATCATATGATACTTTGAACAGAGAGATAAATAAGTACAATGAGTCAAGTAGTGAACAAGCTGTAGCAATGAATACACTCAAAGGAGCTTACATGAGACAGCTTGATGATGTCAAC
Source organism: Helianthus tuberosus (assembly GCA_030545235.1). Lineage (NCBI taxonomy): Eukaryota > Viridiplantae > Streptophyta > Magnoliopsida > Asterales > Asteraceae > Helianthus > Helianthus tuberosus. Next base: position 30,205 of record JARYGA010052106.1, on the reverse strand, counting down.
TACTACACAGAGAAGTGTGCTGAGCTTGAATTGAAGTTGGCAACACAAAGAATTGAAACTGAAAGAGTTAACAATTTATTAAAAAGTTACTCATGTTCTACTTTTGTTGTTGACAGGATTTATCCCATAGTGGAAAAATTGAAGACATTTGAAGAAGAGAAGACTTCGGAAGAAGAAAAATCTGTGACAAAAGAAGATGATGAAGTGAATACATCTGGTAAGAAATCAAGTGTGGTTTATAACAAATGTCCGCCACCTGTTGAAAATGCATATTCCCCACGAAATGCTAATTCTGAAAGAGTCAAAAAGGCAACGAACTTACAGTGGGAGTCTAAGTCGTCAGATAATTTGCCAGAAAGTATAGATGTCACTTTCACGTCGTCCGATACTGATCATGAGTCCGAGTTAATAAAAAAGGTGGTTGATCAGGTGTTGGATAAGGATGAAACAGAGGAGTCAATGTCGGAGTCCAAACCAGAGTCAAAGTCTGAGTTCAAATCGTCAAAATCAACAGTTAAAATTGACAAACGGGTTTATGATAATAAGTTTCTGTTATCAAAATCTAATTTGAATGAAGAATCGGTCAAAGTAGCTTATACTTTGAAAGATTCTGACAAATTAAATTCTGATGAAGTTTTTCCAATAAGAGGTATTAAACCGGAAATGATTAAACAGGTTTTCAAACTGACAGAAATTAATATTTCTGAAATAAAAGATGTAAATATTTCTGAAAAACCTAAACCTTACACCTCAAGAGTTCAACAACGTTTAAACAAGAAAAAATGTTACAGTTCTGGTTCGAGTTTTCAAAAGAAACCAAACCATAACGGTAATTTCAAAAAGAATGGATTAGGTTTTATTCCACCGAAAAATTATAAAAATGAGAAAACTTATAAATATAAAACTGTTTTTGTTTCAGGAACAAGTGCTAAGAAAGAACAAAATAGTTCATTCTGGAAGGAGACGAACAAATAATTCCTTGCAAAGAAGCAAGAAGAGATAAAGAAAAGTGTTATTCAGAAGAAGACCGAGACAAGAACCTGTTTTCAATGTAAAACAGTTGGCCACATTGCCAAAAATTGTCCAAAGACAATACAGACAAAACAGGAAGTCTCTGGTAAACTGAAAGAAAAAGTTGTTGAGAAAACTGAACTTACAACCAGAAAATTTACAGGTTTTGAAAACTCAACTTTTGAGGTTGGTGAATGTTCAAGGAATGTTTTAAAAAGAAAAGAAAATATGAAAAATCAAAAATGGGTGGTTAAGGGTTCAGGGAATAGTTCTGGTGATGAATCTGATTCCACAAAATCAGAGAAGCCAAAAGTTGTTATGAAAGAAAAGAATTCAGTTCCGATTGTGGATGATGCAAACTTTCCACCACTGCGGGTTGAAAATTTTAAGAAGAAAGTTGGAAAAGTCGAAATCTCAAATCAATTCTATTCTGAAAAGAAAGAATTTGATGTTGAGAAAGTGTTTAATGGAAATGTTAAAAAGATATTTGGTAAATGGTTGATGGGAAGGTAAAAGGGTTGAAAGAATTTTATGAAACAAAAAGAAGTGTTCAAACCCTTGAAGAAGTTGAGAAGGTTACACCTAAAGCTGGTCAGGCTTGGGTGTCTGTATTCTTCACTTAAAATCCTGACTTGTCGGAGCTCCCAAGTAGGTAATCGCGGAGCATGAATCGGCATCATTCTTTGTTTATGAAAATTTGTTTTTGTATAAGTATGACTTGCCGGAACTCCCAGGTTGGTAAGTGAGGAGTAGGAATCGACATTCTGAGAATTCAACCTACATGTGGTATTGGTTGGTAAGCCATGTGGTTGAAAAAGAGTTTGTGATAAAAGTGTTAAATTCAAGGTCATTAGATTGAACTTGATTAGATTATTCTTACAAGTGGTAAATCAGGGAGATTAAGTTGTATCTGATTTCCTACAAGTGGTTGAGAAACAATATGATGAGTTTATTCCCTAACCTACAAATGGTTAAAATCAATCAACAAAACTTATTTTCCAGAAAAACCATTTGATTAAAACAAACTTAAGTGTTTTGAAATCATAATGGGAAAATAGTTTGTTGTGAGGGGGAGTTCTGATTCTTTATGCCAAGTGGATGGCGAATTGAAGCAATTCGATATCAGTTGTCAAGTTATCTGTACAATTTATTTTCAAATTTCCTTTAAATGTGTTTGAATTTTAGGGGGAGTAAGAATTTCAGAAAATCCAAAAACATTTGAAAATTTGAAAAACACAAAAACATGATAAAATCAAAAATCGAGTGTTGTTGTATAAAAGAGGAAATGATAGTACATCAGTGAACTGTCACGACATGCTAAAGAATTGGAAAGTTAAAATGTGATAAACGGTCTCACTGATGATGTGCCAGTAGGTTTTTGCACATTTAGTAGATTGTGACGAGATATAAACCTAAATTTCAAACTTGCTTATATCGTGGGGAAACATCTCTTGGATATATGGGTAACCCCCGAAATCTTGTTTGAAAGGCCCCTCTTTCTGAGATACTAGGTCTTTATGCTCAGTGATATCTGGGGTATTATCACGGGACTTCTGATTTTGCGGAAGCAATGGCCTAGTCCCCGGAGAATACTTTCTGCTTGCTTGAAATATAGCGCCGCCCTCAGCAAAAATGATGAAACAATAAAATTTATAATCATTGCTGTTGTAAAAAAGATCCTCTAAAGGGGACCCACCCAAGTCGAACCGTCATCTCTCTGCTGAACGGAAATTCTGACCTGAGCTCTCACAGTTTCGCAATTTAACCCCTTACAGATATCATTTTTGGTATACTCACCTGTAAGACTGAATATTGGGATCTGGATACGGGAGTATATTCTGAGGTGGGACACGCGATTAAGTTTAAGTACTTAAGATATTAATCTTGTATCTCAAAGCAATTGAACTTTGTGTAAGAATTTAAATGGATCAGTATACTGACAATCTAAGTGAATCGTTTAAAACTTAAAATGTTTAAAGCTTAACGGTGTTGGTGATGTGTCTCATAAACTGATATGATCCTCTTGCACAAGCTCACAAAAATATTGTCTGTAAATATTTCTTTACTGCATTTTTTTTACATTAAAAAATTTCAAAAAGATTTTAGTGTGTTTTAGCATAAAATTTTGAAAAATTCAAAGATATTTTTGACAACTGATGTTGGAGAGCTGATTTTCAAAATTCCAAGTGCTAAACTTGATGAACAGGTTTGGGAAAGAATAAATGAAGAAGTTGTGTTTTCAGTGGTTATCAAAGATTAAATCATTTTTGAACTATACTTGGTTTATAAATTTGCAAAATTTTAAATTTGTGAAACTTATTTTTGGGTAGAGTCATGCAGGATAAACAGGTTCCGATACCTGAGTTAGATGAGTGCCAGGTTACGATCTGAGAACCTGTGGAAAATGAATTCCAGACTGCGATCCCAGCTTAGTGAGAGGGGGAGTCTGAGGACATCAAGAGAGAGTCTGAAGATAGTAGAGACAGATTCGGATTCTGAAGATACTTGTGGAAGGAGCTCAGAGCTAGGTTGCGATTATGGAAGAAAGAGAAAGAGATTGATTGTGGATACTTACAATGGAGAATTTTTGAAGAAAGTTAGTAGACTGATAAAGACTGAAGGTTTGACAACCGAAGACTCGACACTGAAGACTCGTCAACATTCGAGGGGGAGTCTGTTGGTGCATGCATCTGTCGACTTCGTCTTGTATCGTGTCGTGTAATAAAATAGACGAAACAAGTCACACAGTTCGAAATTAACAGGATACAGAGGTGAACAAGCCAGTTCAAACAAACTGGACCATTTCGTATGAACTGGAGATGTTTGTTCAAACGAACTGGAAATAGTATAAATAGGTGACTTCTGATTTTCATTTGGAACTTGGTCATTCCGATAGCGAAGCTCTGCCGAAGTATCTCCAGGTCTGTAATCATCATCAAATCAATACAAGAGATAGATTAAGTGATTCTAGTGTGTATACAGCTGAAATAACAACGATACGTTTGATTCCGCCTCTCGTATTGGACGAGATCTCTTCTAAACGACTCATTTGGTCGTGCAAACGATCCTACACTCTTCCTCTTCCCATCATCGGTAGCCTTCTTTGCCCTACTTCTCACAATATCAAGAGTGAGAGATAAAGATAGATCCACAGCAGATCTATATGTAGTAGGCTTAGAAGCCTTGACGTTCCCTTTGACTTCGGGAGCTAAACCACCAATGAAACGCGCAATGCGTTTGGGTTCAGGAGTGACTAAATATGGTACCAGCCTTGACATCGAATTGAAACTGGTCACATAGGACCTACAGTCTAAATCCTTCATCACCAAGGTGAGGAAGTCAGTTTCAATCCTCTCAACTTCGTGCTGAGGACAATATGTATCTTTCACAAGATCTACAAACTTGTTCCACGAAAGGTTATACAGATGAACCTTTCCAGTGGATTGTACTAACGATTTCCACCAAGTGAGGGCATCGCCCTTGAAAGATTGAGACACAAACATGACTATGTCTTCCTTAGCGCATCCACAGATGTCAATCACAGTCTCCATTTCGTCTAACCATTTCATGCAGTCAATTGCTCCCTTTTCTCCTGTAAAATCCCTCGGTTTACAGGAGACGAAGTACTTATAAGTACAACTCTTTTTGTACTTAGGAGCCTGGTTTAACACCACTCTTTGAGGCTTAGACCTTTGATTGGATGAATGCTGAGATTCATCCCTTCTTGATGCATGTGACTGTGATAAGGGTTTTGAGTGAGTTTTGGACCGAACATTACTCGGTTCCTTGAATATCTTATCTACCGCTTGAGTAACCACGGTATCAATCATCGCTTGCAGTTCAGCGTTTGTAAGATTGATCTTAGTCTCATTATTGTTTCCATCCCGTGGATGACTGTTTACTTCATCAGATCCAGCCATAATTTGGGTACTATATTAAACAATAATGTTATATTTAAATTATGCAATAAATCATCATATTGGTGATTAGATGGTCATGGTATTAAACCATATGGACCAATTTAAGAAAATAATAATGATCAAGGAGATATAATTCTTTATATTTTATTAGACAGGGGAATATAAATCACACTGTCAATGTCATGGAAGACATATTCATATAGCACAAGGCTCGTCTCGAAGGACATTTAGATGGCACAAAAGCCTTGTCATGAGGACGATTATGATCATTGATTTCTTTAAGGGTCGAACAAATTTCATCGCCTTTTTAACAAGAAGTCTATAAATTAAAACTTTCATTGTCATTATTACACCTTTGCTTATAAGCATACATCTCTAATGGATGTTGTGGTGTATACATCATATTGATGTTTATTAGCCATGATTCATGTTGATCATATAGGCTATAATAGTGGCTTGGAAAAGTCCAAGTACATTAGGAAGATTGTGTGGTTTCTCGTACCGCACAATTCAGGATTTGTTAACATGTTTTCAGATGTTAACAGGGAGTTATCTTCTTAAAAAGGTTGTACCATCATTGCCATTACTATTTTGGCTAGGTTATACCTTTAAGAATTTCTTTGACTGATTAATAGAATTGAAATAATATAATTTGATGATGTAATAAAATACTGTTGGTGCACTACATCTATTGATTACGTCTAGGTGTCTAGGATCAGGTCTTACGTTGTATTGCATAGCATAGGGCACGAAATACAAGAAAACAAGAGTCTGTATGAGTATTGTATGCTAGGTTCGCTCATAGGGACACTAGAATGATGGTTCGCTCATTGGTGCTGCATGGTTCGCTTATGTGGACTAAGCTGGTCCGCTTTTATGGTCATACGACACATAAGCGGACCCAACTGTCTATATATAGGATTGTTTGAGCGGACCTCATAAGGTTGTTGTTGGATTCCACGCCGAAGCTCTGCCGGTGTGATGATTGGGCTGTAAAACGTTTCAAATCAATAAAACAAGCAGTTAGGAGGAAGAACAAGCTACTTCTACTTGTATTTCTTATTATTCCGCATCTGAAACGCAAGAGATAACCTCTGAACGACTCGTTCGGGTCAGCAAACGATCCTACAAGTGGTATCAGAGCTTGGGAGGAGGTTTTCTGCAGATTGTAGCTGTTTTTCATCATTTCTTCTCACTTCTACACCTTCTTTTACTGATTCGGGAAGATTTCACGGTCGGAATTCGCTCAAATTTTCACAGCTTGTGCGCAATAGTATCGAGATAAACCCTGGAAAGTTTGAAGCCAAAATTCGAAGTTTTAACAGGTCAAATCATGTTCGTTATGTGGTTCGCTCGTACTGACGTCATCGAGATCCGCTCTTAGATCACTGTCTGGTTCGCTTTTCTGGTCGTGTTTGGTTCGCTTATTTGTTCACGTTTAAGTCTGGTTCGCTCCAAATTAGTAGTTTGGTTCGCTCGAGTGTACATTTTTGCTTCTGGTTCGCTCCAAAGTGATTTTCTGGTTCGCTTGTATGTTGGTCCGTTCCAAAGACCAAGTCTGATTCGCTCATAAGTACAGTTCGCTCCAAAGAACAATTCTAGTTCGCTTATTTGGATTTTTCTGGTTCGCTTATTTTTCAGAGTTGGTTCGCTCTTCTGTCATTTGCCTTGAAATACGTGTTAAGTCAGTATGGATTCCGAGTTCTACAACGCATTTGCCTCATCGACTACTCCAGCCGCAATTGCTCAAGCAATGAATTTAGAAAACGAGACTGGAACGACTCAAAAGCCCCCTAGATTGATGAGCATTGAGGAGTATTATGGATGGAAGGATCGGTTTGAAAACTGGGTTCAGGCAAATCATCTCAGATCTTGGGAATGCATATTGAAGAAGTACACATTGCCTCGAACAGATTTGCAAGTCATCAAAGAAATATCCGAGTTCACTGATCAAGAACGAGCAATGTATAGAGCTGAAAAAATGATGATTAGTTTGTTGCAGCAGGCGATAAAAGAAGATATATTCATCCTGTTACAGCACGACAAAACTGCTAAGTCAATTTGGGATGCGCTAAAGGTCAAGTTCGAGGGAAGCGAAAACATGATCAAAAGCAAGAAAGCGTTACTAAAGAAAGAATTTGATTTGTTTAGTAGTTTGCCGGTAGAGGATACTAAAAAGCTAATCGAGAGATACTGTCATTTGGTGCGATCTTTATCTATGTTGGGTGTTGAAAAAGGTCGTGAGGAGTGGGTGGATAAATTGGCGGACGCGTTACCTCAAAAGGAGTGGGGAACGTATTTGATGATCTTGAAGAATACTGGTGTGTATGACGGGCTGACTATTTCACAGTTCATTGAAAAAATAGAAAGTCAGGATCTTGAACAGCAAAAGATCGCGAGAATGAACAGTCCAAGTGGTCAACAGGACGTGAAGATGTACTACCGGGGTAGTGTTCCAGTTACTGAATCTGAAAGAAGTCCAAAGATTCAAACTGCATTCAGTGCCGGTGATTCATCTGAAAAAGCTGATCAGGGTTCGAACAAGAATAGCAGCGGGTTTTCATCGTTTCCGAGTGTGAATCCGAAAGAGACTAACACGAGTTTTCAGTCTCAGAGTACAAAAACAGGAAATGGATACGTGATTCAATGCAACATAGCTCTCAATCTTCCAGAAGGTCAAAGCTTTTCTGAAGACACTGCTAAAGACCATATGGTACTTCTGGGTTCAGTACTGTTATCCTATGAAGGTCTTGTTGCTGGTCGGATCGGCAATCCTATGCTTACCAAAGAGGATTACGATCAGATAGACGCCGAAGAGATGGAACTTATGGATATCAAATGGTGTCTCGCAAGTGTTCTTCGACGAGCTGAGAAATTCAAAACCATTACTGGGAGAAATGATTTTCTAGATGCTCATGTATCAACTTTAGGTTTTGATAAATCTAAAGTTACTTGTTTTCGATGCAGGGAGAAAGGTCATTTCAAACGAGAGTGCAAAGGAAGAGAAGCTAGCGGAGCACAGAATCCATTCGGGAAAGATGATTACTACCGCAAAGCTATCTATCAACAAGTCGGTCAATTCCAAGAACCACAGACAGCTCACGGGAGAGAGATTAAAGATCCCAAAAGAGCATGTTTGGTAGATTTCAGCTGGAGTGATTACATATCATCTGAAGGCAAAGCAGCACGCATTATCGATCAAGATGATGAGAAACTACCAGAAGGTTTCAGTTGGGATATGTTTGTGGATGAAAAGGGAGATTTCAAAGCGTTCATTGCCAAGATCGTCCGAGAGCCAGATTTGTTTGCTACTTGGATGAGATCTATCGGGGAGAATGTGAAAAGTGAAGATGAAAAGTCTGTGTCAACCGATGAAGGATCAGATAGTACTGATAAACTTTCAGAGAGATCTGGAGAAATTTCAGAAGGTTTAGATGAAAGTTTACAGAGTTCAGATGAAGATGTACAGAATGAGTTTGTTTCAGAAAAGGCAGTTGTTTTTGATAAAACACCGTCTGATTTTAGTAAATCAGATGATGATTCTGATAAATCTGTAAAATTTGATCAATCACCAGATCATAGCAGTAGTGATGATGAGGAAGAAAAACATATAAATGTTGCCAAATCTCATCTTTCTCCTGAAAGTTTTCATTTCTATTTTGCAGACCGAGTAGAGAAACTAAAGGAGAAAAGAGCTGCTAAAGAACAACAAACTAAATCTGATGGTGATGTTCAGAATGCTGAAAGTGTTGTTGAGAAGATTACCAAGGTTGAAAAAGAAGAAGAAAAGGTGATTGAAGTAGAAAAAGTGATTGAGATTGTTAAAACAATCGAAGTTGAGAAGATTGTTGAAGTCGTCAAGCCTTGCGAGAAGTGTTTAGAAGCATGCAAGGAGTGTGTTGCAAAAGACGACATTATAGCTGAGTATGAGAATAAGAAGGAGCAGTTATTGTTCAATCTAAATTATGTGAAAGAATCATACGATGTCTTGAACAAAACAGTAACTGGTCTTCAAAAGACAAACTCAGAACGAGAACAAGCACTGACAATGATGAATGCTGTTATGATGACAAAGCAGAAAGCAATCAATTTCTACATCGAAGAAAGTGCTAAGTGGAAGCAAGAGTTGGAGACGGAAAAAATAGAGAATGAGAGAATTAGACGCTTATTGCAAAGTTATTCTAGTTCTGATTATCTCATTAATCGTATTTACCCAACTGTTGCAGGTATGGAAGCTTTCAAAGATGAGAAGATAAAAGACAAGAAAGACTGTGGTAAGAAATCGACTGTTAGTTACAACAAATGTCCACCTCCGATTTGGGATGGTTATTCACCTAGGAGACCAAATGAGGAGCAATTGGAAAAAGCAGTCAATATAAAGCTTAAAACCGACACAACTGACGTTTTACCAGACAACATTGATGTCACGTATACCTCTTCCGATACTGATCATGAGTCTGAATTAATCAAAAAGGTGGTCAATCAGGTGTTGGATACTGATGAGGAGTTTGAGTCAAAATCAGGGTCTGGAAAGTCAAAGTCGTCAGTCAACAGTCAAAATTCGTCGGATAAACGGTCTTATAGTAAATAATTTTTATTGTCAAAGGCAGTTTTGAATGATGAAACATTCGAAGTTGTGTATACTTTGAATGGTTCAGACAAATTATATCACAATAAAGAGTTTCCTATAATGAGTATTAAAACGGAACTAATAAACAAGACTTTCAAACTTATAGAAGTTAATATTCCAGAATTAAAAGTTTTGAAAAGTTTTGAAAAATCTAAAAAATATACTTCTAGAGTTCAGCAACGTTTAAATAAGAAAAAGGGCAACAATTCTGGGTCTTGTTTTCAAAAGAAACCTAACCAGAATCGTAGCTAAAAAAAGAAAGGTCTTGGTTTTGTTCCACCAGAAAATGATAAAAATATGAAAAATTCTAAAACAAAATCTGAATTTGTGTCAGGTGGAAGTGCTGAGGAAGAACAGCATAAACCGTTCTGGAGACAGTCTAACCAGGAGTTTCTTGCTGAAAGAAAGAAGAATGGAGCTGATATATGTTACCAAAGAGAGACTCGAACCTGTTACAGATGCAATGAAGTTGGTCATATTGCATGGAATTGTACAAAGAATGCCAAAACAAAACAGGAAGTTTCTCAGAAAATGAAAGAGAAAGTTGTTGATGTTGAACCACCGACTAAAAAACTTAGAGGTTTTGAGAATTCAAAATTTGAGGTTGGTGAGTGTTCAAAGAATAGGTATGAGAAGAAAGGAAAAGACAACCAGGTGTGGGTTGCAAAGAAAGATGAGGTGAATGTCGGCGATGAATCTGGTTCCACAAAGCCAAAAGAGCCACAGGTTGAGAAGAAGATTTCAGTGAATGATGAGGAGTTTCCATCATTGAAGTTTGAGGAAGTGAAGAAGAAAGTGGGAAAAACTGAGATTTCGAATCAGTTTTATAAAGAAAAGGATGATTTTGATGTAGAGAAAACATTCAACGGGAATGTTAAAAAGATTTTTGGGAAAATGTTGAGTGGGAGAGCAAAGGGAGTAAAAGATATTTATGCCACGAAAAAGGCAACATACAACCCTACTGCTCAAGAGTTGAAAGCCATCAAGTCTGAAAAGACTTGGATGGAAGTTTGTTTCCCATGATAGTCTCAGGACTATGCCGGAGATCCCAAGTTTATATCGTGGATCAGGAATCGGCATCTTTCTAATGTTTGAAGATTTTGGTTGAAAGATTTTGATAATGTTTGAATATTTACAGGTTGAGCCGGAGCTTCCAGGTTGGTAAGTGCGAAGCAAGAATCGACATTCTGATTGGTAAAATGGTGATGTAGACGTAACATTCCTACAAGTGGTATTGTGTGTTTTTACAAGTGGTTATTTTTACAATTGGTTTAGAGGTTGCTTGAATGCAAATGGTAAATCAGGGACATTAATTTGTACTTGATTTACTATATATGACAAGAGACGAACAAGATGATGAACCACATCCCCGTTCTTAAAATGATAAGACCTACAAATGGTTTTTATCAACACATATTCATTTTCCGGAAAAATCATTTTGATTAAAACAAACTTAAGTGTTTTGAAATCTAAATGAGAAAATGGTTTGTGATAGGGGGAGTTCTGATTGTTTATGCCGAGTGAATGGCGATTTGATGTGATTCAGTGTCAGTTGTCAAGTTTCTGTACAGTTTGTATGTTTCAATTGTGTCAAGAGTCTTAGTTTTCAAATTTCCTTTGAAATGTTTTTGCATTTTAGGGGGAGTAAGAAATTTTAGAAAATCCAAAAACATTTGAAAATTTGAAAAAGCCAAAAACATGATAAAATTCAAAATGAGTTGTGTTGCGAATAAGAGGAAATGATAGTACATCAGTGGACTATCACGGCACGCTAAAGATTTGTAAAGTTTAAAAGTAATAAACAATCTTACTGCGGATATGTCAGTAGGTTTTCGCACATTTAGTAAACTGAAACGAGACACAAACATAAATTTCAAACTTGCTTGTTCTGTGGGTTAACACAAACTTGGATATATAGGTAACCCCTGAAATCTTGTTTGAAAGGTCCCTTATTCTGAGATACTAGGTCTTTATGCTCAGTGATATCTGGGGTATTATCCCGGGACTTCTGCTGAAAGAAATTTCTGACCTAGTCCCCGGATAATGCTTTCTGCAAAAGCTTTGAAACATAAGCTCTGCCCTCAGCAATCTGATTAAACAATAAAATTGATAATCTTTGCTGTTGTAATAAAAGATCCTCTAAAGGGGACCCACCTAAAGTCGAAGCCGTCATCTCTCTGCGTATCGAAAGATCGACCTGAGCTCTCACGGCCCTCGTACTATAATTTATTCCCTTACAGATATCATTTGTGGTATACTCACCTGTAAGACTGAATATGGGGATCTGGATACGGGAGTATATTCAAGTAGTGAGACACACGGATAAGTTCAAGTTTTTAAAACATTAACATCGTATCTCGGATCGATTGAAATTTGTGTGAAAATTTAAGTGGACAAATATACTGACAATCTAGGTAAATTGTTTAAAACTGAAAATGAAATCAAGCTTAACGGTGTTAGTGATTGGTCTCAGAATCTGATATGATCCTCTTGCACGAACTCATATATAAAAAATAAATATTGTCTGTAAATATTTTATTTCTGCATTTTAGTATCTCAGAAAATCCAAAAAGATTTTTTGTGTTTTTTAGTTAAATTTTGAAAAAGTCAAAAAGATTTTCGACAACTGACGTTGGAAAACTGATTTTCAAAATTCCAAGTGCTAAACATGATGAGCAGAATTTGAGGGGGAGTGTTCGTGTAAATCTAATTGTTTTCGTTAATCTAACCTTCTTCAAGTGGTTCATCATAGATAGTTGAGAGAAAGTCATGTGTTGGTGCACAGGTATTTGATATGTGATAAAGTTAGAAAATTTATTTCTGGGATAAGATTGTGCAGGTAGCCAGGTTTCGATTCCTGAAGACTCTGTTAGAGCCAGGATGATCGATTCTGAAAGCATGTGAAGATTAGACAACAATCCTGAAGATGTTACTGAAGAACAAAAGAATGCCAGTAGATCGAGAAGGGGAGTCTGAAGATTGAAAGAAGAAAAAGTCCAGAGACTGATCTAGATTGAAGATGTGAAGACACGGTTTTTGCAGTCAGGATGTATTGGCGACTCCATCAACATCTGAGGGGGACTTAAAACCACGAAACCACGAAAATAACTTCATTAAACCACGAAACGAGTACAACATTGCCCTATACGGGACTTAAAACACACACGCAGGGGCTATGGAAACAGAAAGTAAGTCCACGCAGGGACTTGGTACATGAAAATAAAATAAATGTCCTCGCAGGGACTTATTGAAAGACAATACAACATAAAACAACAACTTCCTACTTCTTCTTGCCTTTAATTAGGTTTGCGAGACCTTTGAGAAAGCCATTATGTTTCTTCGTAGTTTCACTGGCTTCACACTCAACCTGGTCTAACCTCTGTAAAATCTCCTGAGTTTGTTCCGGTTGGTGAGGAGGAGGTTGCTGGTAGGGTGGGTATTGGTATCCCTGGACCGGATATCCAGTTGGGTAAACTGGAGGGTAAGAAGAAGGATATAGTGCATTGTACTGAGCAGCTGTAAGGTATGGATCATGATTTCCGTAGTCCGATGGGTATCCTGATGGATTATACCCAGATGAACCTGGGTATGTCGGGATCGGGTTGTCGAAACCCAAAGGCGGCTGCGGTGGTGCATGTGAAACTGGCGGAGGGTTGACCTCTGGCACCGTGTGTGAGGGTCCACCCAATTGGGGGTCCTCTGGAATAGGAGGGTAAGAACTTGAACCATGAGGGGATGCGAACCGTGGTCCCCCATGTACAGACATTCGAGCATTTCTCCTTCGCCTTGGCGGCTCGGGAGGCTGTTGAGGTGGTTCCTCAGCTGGTAAAGGTGGTGGGGTAACAGCTTGAAGCTGTGGTTCAACCAAGGGAGGTTGGGCTGGAGAATCATGGTATGAAGGGGTAAAGAACCAATCATACTGAGCCATTTTCTCAGCATACGAATCAGGACCTCGGTACGGCGATCCTTGATAGGGAGAACCGCTCGATATGCTAATAGGGTGGCCCGGTGTTCCAGTTTGCATTTCAGGGTCTGGGTCGTCGTCCATTTCCATCTCCTGAGAGAAATGATCTTCAGGTCCAAGAGGATTGAAACCCAAAAAGTCATTGACGTATGCATTGGGATTAAACTGAGTTGGAGAGTAGGTAGAATCCGAGTGATGAAAAGGATGGGAGTTAAAGGAGTGGTGTGATTGGTTCGAGTGATGTAATCCCTGTGAATAATAGGAGTGTTGGGGTTCAACTGGAATGGGTAATCCAAAGTATGGAGGGTCAGATGGTGAGGATCCAAGTGAGACAGAATGCCTTGCTGGCTCAAAGCTGTGACTCCAATGGTCCCGTTAGCATCCTAAAGCTTTTTGATGGCACCTTCTACTGGAAGCTATTTAATCTGTATAGAAGGTTTATTACCTATTAGGATGCTAACGGGTCTTTAATTTAGTCAATGACTTAGACCGGCTAGCTAGAAGGAAACCTTACGGTTCTAAACGCTAGATTAAGCGGAGACCGGAATAGAATGTGGTTTAGACCCGACAAGCTTGGATACTTGTATAATATAGGTAAACTAAACACATTCTGGAAATTGAGGATTTATTGATAAGGTTAAGCCCGTTTCGACTATTTTATGTAAACTAGTCACATAAGCCGGTCCGAACGCGTAAATGCGTAACGGGTAACCAAATGAATCATATACAGGTCTTAATCATTATTATGCTCAAATTATGTTAATACATCAGTAAGATGTTAACATATATGCCCAAAAAGTAATTTAAACCAAATTAAGTCCCATAAGGGCATTTTCGTAATTTTAATGCTCATAAAAGAGTTTAAATATTAAATTGAGTTTCAGGTCTGATATGATCAGTAAAGATATGTATTTTTATAAGTTATATCAGTAGAGTATTGCATATATATGAAATTTATCTTATATAACCAAATTATGCACCGTAGGGGCATTTTGGTAATTTCACATAAGCTTTAAAGGTCAAAATGGACTTCTGAGTTTAAAAAACTTTGGCTTACTGTTTAATTATATAAATTAACTTAAAACATCAGTAGGTAATAAGTTTTATACGCCAAAAATAGTTTTAACTCATACTATGTGCTAAAAACGCTTATAAGTCGGTTTTAAGGGATATTCGGGTTAAAATAGGAAATCTGAGTTTTTGATCAGTTTATAAAGTTCAAAATATTTTATTTACCATATAAAATCAGTAGCAAAAAGTTTGACATCAAAATTTTATGTAAAACTTATTTTATGCATGAAAAGGGTAAAACCGACAATCACCGAAATCAAGCTATAATCCTATGTTATGCTCAGCCTAAAAATAAATAAAAATCTTCAAAAATCCCAAATTATTATTTTACATCAGTAGGTAAAAAGTTTGGTATCAAAAATTGGGTTTAGATAGGCTTTATGCTAATTACGCCATTTAATTAATAAAAAACTTTCTAATTACCCTATTGAGCATAACTCCTAATCTAGACCTCAAACTGATGTCAAATTTTCGGGACAAGTCTAAATATCAGTAGCAAAGGTGTTTGTCCATTCACATTGCTAAAAATCTCAGTTGTGTGTCAAAAGGGCGTTTATGGCATTTTTAAGCATATTAACGATCATGTGCATATAATTCAAACCACTAGGCACCATGCAATATAACTCCCGAGGGTTATACTACTAAGTAATGTGGTCCTAATGGAAGCTTAAAACATGGGAGAATTAAGCTTGAACGGGTCAGAACTGAAAGTCAAAGCAAAAGTCAAGCTTTTGCGACCTTCGGTTATAAACTGACCTTAGACTGATAATTGTCGGGTTAGGACTGATAAAACATGTTCTAATATTAATTACCAAGTCATTAGAATGTTAAAATATAATTTGGAACCTTTGTTTTATTAATTTATTCTATTTTTAAACATTCTGTCCAGTTTGACTTGACAATTAACTAGTCAAACGAAATAATTAGGAGGTGCCCTTTTAAGGGTTAATCACCTACCTTAATATGGTTCTATAACCACTTTCGTTTTGATCAGTGGTTAGACCATATGTGATTAAGCTGAAAGTCAAACCTAATTTACGACAAGTTTGACTTTTAGGTAATTAAGCTAATTAAAACGACTAAGCAAGTAATTAAAAGCTTACTAATGGTCCTAGCTGTCTTTTCTATACTTGGTAATCTTCTCCTACTGATGCAAGCTCCAGAAGCAAGTGTTTGAGAGTTGTTTGCAAGAAGTGAGTTCATGAACTCAAGAACTAAGGCCTTTATATAATACTTTGCAAGATCATAGATCACTCACATCTGTTATGGGACATCCTAGGATCACCCCAGGTGTCCTAGTTGATGAAATAAACCGACATATAGCCCCTAGAGTCGATACAATTGAGGTTGAGGCGGTGTAACAGCCTAAACCCGCACCTGTCATGATTTTTCTGTGCTGGGCGTCTTCAGGCGGGCCGCGTAAGGAACAAGAGAAGTCTTACGCTGGCCGCGTAGACCTGATTTCCAGGTTAAACCACTTTTAAACATGGAAGACTCAGTCCCTGGTGGTTTTAAACCCTTTTTAACCTTATTGTTGACATGTAGGGCCCTTGTAGTTAGTTTGTTGAGGCTCAAGGATGAATAAACAAAATTCGTTAGGCTCGGTTACGTTAAATATCTCTATGAAAACAAGTTTCTTCAAGTTGACACTTATAGCCCAAAGTCTTGAAAACATGCTTAACGATCTCGAAACCACGTGAAATTTATACCACTTATTCTTGAGAGTATATTTAAATATTTTGAAGCCTCGGGTTAGTTAAAAGGTCACTCAGAGGTCAAAATTAACATGTTGACACGTTTAACCCTCGTAGTTTTATAATCTTCCGATTATTTTCACAAACGGCTTCTTATATCCAATCAATCTCTCGTTTAAGAATATATTCATCATGTAAGGTCATTCAGAGGCACAAGTTTGGCATGTTGACACTTTTAGTCCCTCCGCACACATAGTTTCACTTTTTGACAACTTTAGTCCTTCAAACTCAATCTTTCACATATTTAGAGTTTAGGACACGTGTCTTTACATAATTGGACACGTTTTTACGTGGTGTTACAGGTGTATAGATATTGTAATTTTTAGTTTAGCTTTTCGATTGATTAATATTAAAACTCTGGTTGAGGTATCTAAAATTCTGTTTGACTAAAGTCAACCACTGTTTGTAAAGGGTAATCTCTGTTACACCAAATCACTGTTTCTTAAAACTCTGTTTATAACCAAACAGAGGTTTCAAACATATGTTTCTCATACTACTGTTTGAAATCCTAACCTCTGTTTAAAAACAGAGATTACAAAAGGAAAAACAAACATTTGATTGACCAAAAATGAACATACATTTAACCTTTGTTTTCAAAAACCAAACCTCTGACTAATAAACTGATTTTAGGTTTCAAAAGACTGTATCATTTGTTTGAGGTATGTAAAACTCTGTTTGACTAAAGTCAACCACTGTTGGTAAAGGGTAATCTCTGTTTCGCCAAATCACTGTTTCTCAAGACTCTGTTTGTAACCAAACAGAGGTTTGAAACATATGTTTCTCAAACCATTGTTTGAAATCCTAACCTCTGTTTGTAACCTCTGTTTTAAAAACAAAATATATGATTAATAAACAGATTTTAGGTTCCAAAAGAGTGTATCATTTGTTTGAGGTATCTAAAATCTGTTTGACTAAAGTCAACCACTGTTGGTAGGTAATCTCTGTTTCGCCAAATCACTTTCTCAAGACTCTGTTTGTCACCACAGAGGTTTCAAACATATGTTTCTCATACCACTGTTTGAAATTCTAACCTCTGTTTGTAACCTCTGTTTTAAAAACCAAAGCTCTGTTTCCTAACCTCTGTTTAAAAACAAACATCCAAAGCTGGTGGCATTGATAATCTCTTCAAGACTCTGTTTGTAACCAAACAGAGGTTTCACTTATATATGAAAGTGATAATACTTTCATGTATAAATCAAGGCAAAAGTGGCATTACGTCATCACTTTTTAACAGTATAAACTCTGCAAGTTTTAAACTAAACTTGTACATCCAAAAGTTGACACAGCCTTTTATTTTTGTATTGCTAGATGTCAACAACTTGAACCACAAACAACATACTCAAAGAAAACTCAAACCCCTAACTAAACGAACCACACCGATCTCATAATAACTTGAGTTTACTTCAACCTGCCACACATTCTTCCTTTCATCTGCCTTCACCTTAGGAACCATAATTTTCAGCACACCATTCTTCATCTCTGCTTTGATCTCATCGAGTTTATACGCATCAACGGGCCGATCAATTCTGCTGGAGTATCTACGCGGCGATTCTTCGTCGTTCTCGGTTTGTTTCTCTTCCTCCGCTTTGAAGAGGAATGGAGAGTAATCACCCAACAATCTGGCCCTTCTTTGACTGTTACTCCCAACTGAAAAGATTCCAAGGGCAAAAGAGTCTTTTAGCATTAAACAATAATGGGTTGAAGGTCGTTTAAGAGTAATTATGACTATAATATTAATGATTAATGACTTGTACCTTTCTTAGTTTTGAGCAAATGGCAATCATCCTTTCTATTTCTTTAACTCTCCAGCTAGCCACTGCCGAATATTAACTATTATTTACCAAAGGGAAGTCTTTGTATCTCTGCAAGTTTTAAACTAAACTTGTACATCCAAAAGTTGACACAACCTTTTATTTTTGTATTGCTAGATGTCAACAACTTGAACCACAAACAACATACTCAAAGAAAACTCAAACCCCTAACTAAAGAAAGAAGACCGACCTCATATTCACTTCAGTTCACTTCAACCTGCCGTGCATTCTTCCTTTCCTCTGCCTTCACCTTACATCACACAATTGTTATCTACGTATAATAAATGTTTTGAATACATCATTTTCTTTTTTTAAATCTTTTTCCATAGCTGATGATAAAAAAATTAAAATACAGAGATAATTAAAAGTTGTAAAAATAGGATGAAAAGAAGATTTCCAAAAAGAATACTAACCTTTGGAAAGTGGTCAGAAATCAATGTGCATTTTTGGTTCACTATCGTTTTTGGTTCACTATCATTTTTTAATCACTATCGTTTTTACTTAATCTGGTCCTGCATCAATCAAACAGGAACATAGTCATAAAAAATATTTATAAATTTTATATAAAATGATGATACCGTAACTTTAATACGGTGGCATTCTTCCAGTTGCTTCTTGAGAAACTCAAGTAGGTCATTGATCTTGTGAACTGAGAAAGATAGTTTCTTTGACTCCGTCTCATGCCTGAAGTTATTAAACTTGTTAATCGCTATCGTTTTTAGTTAATCTGGTCCTGCATCAATCAAACAGGAACATAGTCATAAAAAATATTTATAAAATTTTATATAAAATGATGATACCGTACCTTTAATACAGTGGCATTCTTCCAGTTGCTTCTTGAGAAACTCAAGTAGGTCAAAGATAGTTTCTTTGACTCCGCCTCATGCCTGAAGTTATTAAACTTGTTAATCAGTATCGTTTTTAGTTAATCTGGACCTGCATTAATCACTAAGTCTAGTAAAAACATGATATCAATATCGAAATGGCATGGCTATTAAAAACATGATATCAAAACATGATATCAATATCGAAATGGCATTTCTAACTGCATTTGCAATGCAAAGAGACTTCCTTACCTGCATAATAAACTGTCCTGTAAAAGCCCTAATTTAGACGAACCGGAAAATGTACATGTAATTCAGTGAAATCAACTATATTAAACAAAAAGAAAAATAAAGAGCTGGATAAGCTTAAAGTTACTATTGTAATAATATAGTTTTTGTAAGCATATTTAACGCGTTAGGTATGAGAAACTGACTTGAATTACAGACTATATAGATCGAAATCAACAAATTGAATAGGATTAACAAATTGAATATGATTAACAAATTGAATATGTATCATCCATCATCATTAGCGTTTCATTGAAATCAACTATATTAAACAAAAAGAAAAATAAAGAGCTGGATAAGCTTACCTTCGTGTCTCCATTTCCAGTGGCGAAGCTTGAGATTTCCGACCGAGGGGTCGAAAACGTATATACCAAAAAATTTCTATAAAACGGGGGGTTGAAAACGTATATACGCAAAAATTTCTATACGAAAACTACATACTCTCCAATACTGAGTGAAAAGGTCGGGGGGTCGGTCGCCCCCTCCCGCCCCCACTATCCTTCGCCCATGTCCATTTCAGAGATCGAGTAACAGTAATTCAGTGAGTTCCGGATCCAATTGAGCAAAACCCTATGAAATACGTCAGTTTAATTTGATGATTTTTTACAAAAATTGCAGGAGTTGGTTCTAGATTCGGAATAATATCCCTCACATCATCTTTCAGGCATGAATCCAAAGTAATTTGATTGATTATTATGTTATAGTTCTTGTCAGTTGTTTCAGATTCTTATTTTGTTTATTTTGTGATCAGAAATTTAGAATAATAAGAACTAATAAGACAAATGAAATCATAATTCTTATCAATTAAAATTACAATAATTCACTGCAATGGTGAGTCCTCTGCTGTCTGGAGTCTGTCGAACATGGTGAAACCACATAGCCTACATAACCATCAAATTTAGAAATCAAACAGGGTTTGTGTTTTGGCAAACTTAAAAACTCTATTTAAAAAAGAAAAAAATGACAGTAACAACACTTGATCGAAATCAAATCAATACCAACCATCAGAAATCAAATCAATAACCAATAACTAATTATTAGTCTAGATTCGAATCATACCAGTTTTTCGGTTTCTTCTTCACGAATTTCTCTTGTGAAACCGCGTAATTTGTGAGCGAATCGAGCAAAGGTGAGAGCTTGATTCATGATAAACATCAATCGATCCATTTTTAACTGCCAAACACTGAAGATTCATGATAAACAATAACTAACCTGTGAGCCTGAAGATTCATGATAAACAATAACAGAGAATGGCTTGCCGACGGCAAGACTGAACTCATTGGATCTACGGTTTGGAAAGAACATAAACCACATACCTGTTCACTTCACTTCACCATTGACTTCTGCCTCCACTATCGTAGCCATAGCCACCTCCGGTTTCATCGATCACCAGTCACCGGCGGTCACCTCCTTCACCTTCGAGCGACACCCACCATCTCCGATTGACCATAGACGCTGGCCGTCGGCTGAACACCATCTCCGATCAACTGTCATTCAGCTCTGATTAATGAACAAAGTTACATAATTTCTCTGTTTTCAGTTTGTGAAATCCAGGTATGCAAGATTATTATATTTTTTTATGCAAATAACGAAACCCTAAAACGTAAGAATGTAGAAATACCTTGAGCAACATCTTCCTCATCAGCCGCCACGCCATAGGAACAGACCACTGTAACTAAACTTCATAAGATTGTAGAGGCTTTCTTTCTTTGGATTGCAGAGGCTTCAAGCACAAAGAAGAAGCTCGATTGAAGTTTTGGAATGATCCGGTGTTTGGGATTCCTGGATTTGAGAGAGAGAAAGTGAGTTTTAGAGAGAGAGAGAGTTGAGATCGTTACTGATTATTGATTTGAGAATTGTCTGAAGAAGCATTGAAAGTGAGGTTTGAATTTTGAATGTGGAGCTGATGTATCTTATATACATGGAGCCACAATTTTGAATTTTTAAACATAAGATGTTTAAATTTTGAAACTGGAGCCAAAATTTTGAACGGGCAGTGGTTTGATGCAGAGGTTTGAATTTATAACATATGTTTGGAGGTTTGGAGGGGCAGTGGGTTGAAAAGTTAAATGTGGGCCAATGTTTGAATTTTAAAGTTTTTTAATATTAAGCTTTATGATGTAAAAATGATATAAGAAAAGTCTTGTTGGACATGCTCTCCTGCTGACACATCAGTTTTTCTTATGTCACTGGGATTTCTCCTTTTATAGAAAGTATAGATAGATTGGTATGATTGCCACCAGGTTTCCTAGCGTCTCGCCTTTGTTTTACAATCTTACTGTCAGTAATTCCACAAACACCCACAAACACCCGAGTGAGCAAAAGAATTATAGGTGAAGAATATAACTCGATCGTTGCATTGTTTTTCAAGGGACCACCTGTTGGAACAATTGGCTCACAAAAAAAAAGTTGTGAGCGCGTTTCTCACAAAATCTAGTTGTTTGTTTGTGTTTGTGATCCGATTGTTCCAATGCCACCTTGGTTGTGGGGCTTATCAGTCAACATGATTTCATAGATTAAATATTTTTTTTTACACCGATAATCAAAAGGAATAAGATATGAGAGGCAAATCTGACACCTTTCTCTAATAACACAATAAAACTTATTATTTTGATGATTAAACTTACAATCATATGATTTTATGAGCACAACTTACGGGCACGGCTCTACACTCACAAAACCAATTTAGGTTAAATATAGGACTCACATACTTTTGATCAAAACCAAAAGAAACATGTAAGAACATCCTTGTGAAAAAAAATAAATAAATAAAATATGAAATCCAAACTAAATCATACCATGTAAATGAATGAAAGATTTTTTTACAAGAAAACTTATTATAATTGAACTTTAATCACATGATTTTATGAACACATCTCACAATTCTAAAATCACGACCATTTTTCAGAAGGATAAAAAGGGGTAACTTTGTAGAATAGTAACCAAGTTTTAAAAGTGTTCCAATTAAGTCACTCAAGTTTCAAAAGTGTTCCAATCAGGTCACTCAATATTCATTTTTCATTAAAATTATGGGTTTTTTCTTCCGTTTCATAAGTAACCATGGTGATGTAAATTTTTGTTTCTTTTTTCCCTTTTATTTGATGCTAACTTCGAGTGATGACGTGGATTGTAACTTGTTTTTTTAATTTTTAATGTAATTAAAGTGTTTTTATTTTTAATAAATATAATTTCATATATTAAAATAATCCGACCCAAACATCTTATTCTTCATTTTTTTCTTGACACATAGAAAAAAGGACATGACTCGATTTGAATGTTAAGTTATCTAAATGAGACAAAAACGATATGAGTGACCTAATTAGAACACTTTTAAAACTTGGTTACTATTCTGTGACATATTCCCGGATAAAAACTACTACTTTAGGTTGAATAAAGGATTACATAAGCCTTGATTAAAAACAAAAAAGAAAAATTATGAAATCCGAACTCAGAAAACATAACATAAATTTATAAATGTTTTTATAAAATAATAAAAAGAATTTATAAATGTTTTAATTAAATATGAAATATTGGATTTAAATAACCCCTACTTTCACTAATTGGTCGATATCACTCCCAACTTTCAATTTGTACCACAACCCTCCCAACTTTCAACTTATTTTCCTCTGGCACTCCCAAACTAACTGAACTCTAACCAAGTTAGTTGACATCAAATGCCACATCATCGAAAATGCCATGTCAGCAGCCACATCATCAAAAGTGCCATGTCAGCTGCCACATCAGCCGCCATGTTATAAAAATTGCCACATCATCAAAATTGTAATGTCAGCTGCCATGTCACCAAACAAGGTGCCACATCAGCAAAAAACTAACTGCGTTAGGGTTCAGTTAGTTTGGAAGTGCAAGAGAAATATAAGTTGAAGTTGAGAGTGGTGTGGTAATAATCGAAAGTTGACAGGAATATCGACCAATTGGTGAAAGTTCGGGCTATTTAAATCCAATATCTCATTAAATATAAACTAGGTCCGTTTTGACCTGCTTTTGGGCTTTATCCAATTCGGCCCAAATGGTGGTTATTTAAGTAGCTTGCACTGGCCCAACAAACACAAGTAAATCCAAAGTCCAAACTGTAAGTAAGCAAGCATATTACAATAGTAGTCTAACATGTCTTTTAACATAATTCCATAACAAGCAGAAACATATTAAGAAAAATTCTAAAGTAGGTAAGAGTTTTTGGAACTAAACATGTGAATCAAACAAAACCATTGAAATCATCATGATCTGAAACATAAAGAGGATGAGCTTCTAAATACCTGCATGCAACTAACTAACTAACTCATTGTTGTTGCCTTGTTGGGGTTTCAAATCATTCATGTTCTTGTCTTGATGGATACCTTGACGAGCTTCGAAGGTTTGGTATATACTCATGACGGTGAACCTGAAGTAGATGATGAAGAAACATATCATTTCCACCCCAAAGATTGGATATATGACTGAATACACAATCCAGTCGAGGTTTATGGGGACGAATAGCACCAACACAAGGGAAAGAGGTATAAGAAAAAGTCCTGAGTAGGTGAAAATAGCAACAGGTGATCTTTTATCGAGGTTCTTGTCAGCATCATCATCACCAGAACAGGCATATGCAATTACGATCCCACCAAAGACATAGCCAAGCAAACACAAAATCGAGGGGGAGACGTCTAACACCATTAGAAGCAGGAAATGAGAAATGCTCGCCGAGAAGATAGCAAAAAACTTCAGAATGTTGTAATACTTTGATGGGATTTTTGTAAAAAACAGAATCACAGAACTGACTTCAACGGCTAATAATGCAGAAATGGCGATGATCATCAACAATCCGTTCTGGTTAATCTCAAAAGCAGATGAGTTATCATTTGTCATACGAGTTCGGATTTTTGTTAGCGCACCCATGAAGATTTGGTTATGCATACATAGAGCGAACACCAAAATCCTGAAATGAAAAAGTTACTCATTTAGAACATTCTAGTCAGCCTTAAACAAGTCAAAACAGAAGTTACCGCCGTGATATGGAATGTTATAGATAACTGATTGCAATAAGAAAATAATTAAGATAAAATATATGACTATCAGCCAATGCTTCAGTAAATCACTTTTTTGTTTCTGTAGAACAATAAATTTCAGCATCAGGATTAGTCAATTAACCTGTTACTGTGCAATAAACCCGATTAATAACGTTTGACTAAACCAAACACCCCCGCCTTTATATGAATGTATCAACTCAATTATCTTTCATTGCTGTGAAATGAGTTACATATATACATAAAGAATAGACAAAAGGAAAATAGGAAATAGCTATAAACAGGGATCTAAATAGCAAAGATAAAGGGCAAGATATATGCTAATGTACAGCTGCAACTTTGACCAGAGATTGAGGGCTTGATTTGTGGAGATCTTGATTAATTGTTGGTTTAACATGCCCCCGCAAGATGGACGATCGTGAGAGGAGACCGATCTTGGAAGATAGTAGTTGGAACCGTTGTCTTAGTAGTGGCTTTGTAAGTGCATCGGCTAGTTGGTCATCTCTTGAAATGTGAGTCACACGTATAGTGCCAGCATGAACCTTTTCACGTACAAAGTTGAAATCTAAGGCTAAGTGCTTCATTCTTGAGTGAAAAACAGGGTTAGCCGAGTAATGAGTAGCACTTAGATTATCACAATAGATTGTTGGTGTGACCAATGATTTGTAGCCAAGTTCAACCATTAATGATACGAGCCATTGCACTTCGGTTGTAGTGGAAGCAACGGCTCGAAATTCAGCTTCGGTGGATGAACGAGCAAGTGTCGGTTGACGTTTGGAGCTCCAAGAAATCGGATTTTGGCCGAGATAAACGATGTAACCTGTTGTACTCCGGTATGATGGACGATCGCCGGCCCAATCCGCATCGGTGAAGGCATGGAGTTGCAAAGGGGAGTTGCGCCTAAAAAATATTCCATGATGTAGAGTGCCATGTAAGTATCGGAACAATCTTTTTAAGGCATCCCAATGTGTGCTTGTTGGTTTATGCATAAACTGAGAGAGTTTATTAACTGTAAAAGCAATATCAGGCCTAGTTAAAGATAAATATTGTAATGCTCCTACGAATGCACGATACTTGGTTGGTGATGGTAGTGGATCACCGTCCAAGATGGTAATGGTTGAGGAAGTCGACATGGGTGTGGTGGATGGCTTGCAATTACTCATGTTGGCTCTAGTTAAGATATCAAGAATATATTTAGATTGAGAGAAGAAGAGACCTTTTGTGTGGGGAATGACCTCAATGCCAAGGAAGTAGGAGAGGGTGCCAAGGTCTTTTAGGGAGAATCGAGTTGCAAGAGATTGAATGAAGGAATGTATAAGAGAAGAATTTGACCCAGTGATGATAATATCATCAACATAGACTAGGATAAAGATAGGAGAAGATGTAGTTTTGTTGATGAATAAGGAGGGATCAGAAATTGAGGGCTTGAAATGAACCGAGAGGAGATAAGTTTTGAGTTCATCATACCAAGCGCGTGAAGCTTGACGAAGACCATAGATGGCTTTGTGGAGTTTACAAACATGGTTAGGATAAGAAGGGTCTACAAATCCGGGTGGTTGAGACATGTAGACCGATTCGGATAAGGTGCCTTGTAGAAAGGCATTGTTGATGTCAAGTTGGCGAAGTGGCCAATTAAAAGAGGTGGCGATGGCAAGGATTAGGCATAGGGTAGCGGGTTTGACTACGGGGCTAAAAGTCTCGACGTAGTCTAAGCCGGGTCGTTGATGGAAGCCTTTAGCAACAAGTCGTGCTTTAAGGCGATCAACCGAGCCATCGGATTTGAATTTGGTGCGATAGACCCATTTGCATCCGACAAGATTTGGAGCGTTAGTGGCAGGCACAAGGGTCCAAGTGTTGTTGTGTTTAAGAGCATCAAATTCGGATTGCATGGCGGCACGCCATAGTGGCTGTTTGAGAGCTTGAGTGATAGTAGTGGGTTCGGGAAGAGAGTGAGGTGTGGAATGGAAGAGAACGAAATTGGAGTTATGATATTTCGGGTTAGGTTTTCGGTTGGGTCGAGTTTGATAGGGGGGGTTAGACACGGGTTGTTGAGGTGTGTTTGGGTCAGTGGGTGGTGAAGTTGTGGAAGTTGTGGAAGGGCAGGAGGGTGATGAAGTGGGAGTTGACTGAAGGGGGTCCGTAGGTGTATCTGGTGGTGATGTTGTTGGTGTAGGAGATATGTTTTGGGTAGATGTGGGAGTGGATAGAATCGGCTGTGAAGGTGTAGTGATAGGAATGGAGGTAGTGGTTAAGGGAGACCATGTGTCAGGAGAGGGTGTTGGAGAAGTGGTAGTTTGGGAGAGAGTTTCATAAGGAAAAATGTGTTCAATGAATTGAGCATGACGAGAAGTGTAGACCCGATTTGTGAGAGGGTCTAGAAGGTGGAAGACACTTTGGGATGATGAGTAGCCAATGAATACACACAGTTTTGACCGGTTTTCAAGTTTGTGTTTGGAATATGGTCGTAACCAAGGGTATGAAAGGCAACCAAAGCTATGGAGTTTTTCATAATTAGGAAGGGTATGGAAGAGGCGAAGGTATGGGGAATCATTATTTAAGGTGGGAGTTGGTAGTCTATTGATGAGATATGTGGCTGTGGTGAAGGCAAATGGCCAAAACTTAAGGGGTATTTTGGCATGAGAGAGTAAGGCGAGACCCGTTTCAACAATATGACGATTACGACGTTCGGCATAGCCATTGTGTTCGGGTGTATGAGGAGGGGAGGTGAGATGAGAAATGTCACAAGAAGATAAATGGGGAGATAGCTTAATATATTCTCCACCATTGTCGGAAAATAATTGTTTAATTTTTGTTTTGAAATAGTTTTCAACAAGTTTTTGAAAACGAATGAAAATGTTAAGGGAATCTGACTTGTGTTTTAATGGATAAATCCAAATGTATTTTGTGAAGTGATCTACAAAAATAATGTAGTATTTGTAGCCATCAAAAGAGGTGATTGGAGATGACCAAACATCGGAAAATAATAATTCAAGAGGTGTATTAGATGTTAAAGAAGATGTATGAAATGGAAGTTTGTGACTTTTATTGATATGACATGAATTACATGAGTCATATTTGCTAGAAATAAAAGGAACAAATGAAGATAGATGTTGTAAAACTCGTGAATTTGGATGTCCTAGGCGATGATGCCAAGAAGATGCCTTGTGAGTTTGCAAATGAAACAACTTTGGAGATTTGGTGGAAGATAGTTGATAAAGACCATGGCTAGATGTTCCCCGAAGAATGGTTAGGCGAGTTTGAAAGTCCTTGATAATGAAATAAGAAGAAAAAAATAGGATTAGTATATTGTTGTCAATGCATAAACGAGAGATAGAAATTATGTTATGAGATATAGAAGGAACACAAAGAACATTTTTTAGAATAATAGGGACGTTAGAGAAATATAGAGTAATAGTGCCAACGTGAGTAATTTTAAGTGACGAACCATCACCGATGATGAGTTCCTCGGTACCATCATACGGGGTATGCATTGAAAGAGCATTCAAATCATTAGTTATGTGGTGAGAAGCACCACTATCCTTCAACCACGATAAGTCGGAGTCCACATTGGAGTGAGTTGCCATCATGTGTGCTTGTGGTTTGGTGTGGTTACGGTTGTAAGTTGGACGGGTGATGGTGGGGTGTGTTTTTTTAAAGTGAGGACAAGATGTTAAGGAGTGCCCTTTAACGAAACACCATTGACATTTGCCAAGAAAGGGGCGGTTGTTTGGTGCAGAATTTGGAGTGGGTAAAAGACCGGGGTTGGGGTTGGGTTGTCGTGAAGGCCACGGTTTAGAGGGGTGGCGGCTGTGAGCGGCAAAAGCAGTGGCCGGTTGGTGGATTGATGGTGATTCGGGTGGGGTTTGGGCGAGGCAGAGTTCATGATTAATTAATTTTTCGTGTAGTTCGTGGAAGGATATGGGATGGTCACGGGCATGGACGGATTCAATGACCGGTTTGTATGTTTTTGAATCTAAACTGTTGAGGATAATGTCGGTGACATCTTCAGGATCCATCGGCTTTCCAAGGATGGCTAGTTCATCGACTAGGATTTTAACCGATTGCATAAAGGTGGTAATCGATTGGTCAGAAGATTTTTTTGATTGTTTGAGGCGATGATTGAGTTGTTTTATGTGGCCTCGAGAAGGAGATGCATAGGTAGAAACTAAGATTTTGCAAGCTTCAAGTGAGGTTTTGGCATTAGTGATAAGAGGCACGATTTCGGGTGAAAGGCTACCAACAATAGCACCGAAAAGAAGGCGATCTTGGCGGTACCATGTGGAGTAATCGAGATGTGGGGTGAAGGTACCGTCGGTGTTTTTGGTTGGGGAAGGAGCAAGATGCGAGCCGTCAATAAATTTGTAGAGGTCCAAACCTTGGAGAATGGCTTCAAGCTGGGTTTTCCAACTTAGGTAATTGGTAGATGTCAGTTTTAGTGATGAGGGAAAATTGACCATGGTGATTGCTGGTGCAGTAGACACGGGGGTGGTGGTGATAGTATTGTCGGCAGCAGTAGACATGATGGGGAGGTGGCTGTTGGCGATGAAGTAGAAGAAATAGGTTAGGTTTAGCAAAACCTGGCTGATACCATATGAATGTATCAACTCAATTATCTTTCATTGCTGTGAAATGAGTTACATATATACAGAAAGAATAGACAAAAGGAAAATAGGAAATAGCTATAAACAGGGATCTAAATAGCAAAGATAAAGGGCAAGATATATGCTAATGTACAGCTGCAACTTTGACCTGAGATTGAGGGCTTGATTTGTGGAGATCTTGATTAATTGTTGGTTTAACACTTAAACCCCAACGGGAAAGACTTGATTATTTTTTAAGTAGGAACGGAAATCACCTTGAACAAACACTTGTTGGAACCCTGGTGGAAAGCGATGGTGATCGTGTCATAGTAACTGCAATGTTTCCACCCATTTCAGTTGGATTAGTAGCTGACTTCATTCGTATAATTGGTTCTACACAAAGAGAAATAAAAAAATTATATAAATCATTATACAATAACAGATGACTATGAATTTATTTCAGTCTCCATCATTTTGGCCCATCAGTTCTATAACTTTCCCAAAAACACTTGCACTCACAAAAAATTGGGCTTTCAGTAACCCATACATGATCATAAACACATTTAAAAGCATTCAAAAGTTTTAACTTGTAACATTTCCTGAAATTTTGCAAAGTAACAGATATGCAGTCAAGGGCCGCTTAATAATAAACTAAAAATAGAGAAGCACTAGACTGAATTTCGTACATAGATCACTAATGACTAGTTAATATTAAAACCGACAGTAAGGGGAGGAGGGATGGTCACTAGTGATACATTTCTATCACTACCAAGCACCAATCAACTCATGTCATGTCATCACCCAATATTCTATCACTAGTGATAGAAATGTAATGGGAGTGGTATCACTAGTGATGAAATTCTATCACTCCCAATTTTTTTTAATTTTCATTTTAAAATTAGAAATTAAACACTAAATTTCACTAATTTTTTTAAAACACTAAAATTAAAAATTTCACTAATTTTTTTAAAACAATAAAATTTACCGGTTTTTTAGTTTAAAAAAAAAAACCTACTCATTCCTACACTAGTTTCGTGTGAATATATACATGTATTTCGTGTCCTAGTAATTCATACAAAGTATTTCGTGTCCAAGCATCAATATTTTCTGAAAATGACAGACACAAATACAAGTGAATTCAACGGTCAAATATACCAACGTTCAAATTCGTTCCAAAGTTCAACGCGTTATACACTCAACGCGTTAAAAAAATAACGAGTTATAAAGGTGGCGGCGGCGGTGTTATGTGGGAGTTTCACGCTTGATGGGGTGGTATCACGGACCACCCCGCCTGCTCTAACGCCAAGAATTTCATCATATCAAAGTAA